>VCAZ01000022.1:3918194-4055694 GCA_005784505.1 Bagarius yarrelli
GAACAGATGAAAAGGTTCAGAAAAACTTATACCACCAACTAACACTGATGGTAGCTCAGCGGTTAAGGTGTTGGTCTCCTAAACCGAATTTCGTAGATTTGATTCCCAGCACCACCAAGCTACCACTGCTGGGCCCCTGAGCAAGGCCTTTAACCACCAATTGCTTAGTTGTATAAATGGTAGAAATGTAAGGCGCTCCAGATAAAGATGTCTGCCAAATGCCGTATATGTAATTTTGCATAGTGTGTTTATCTGCATTTTATAACATCCATAAGATAAACATTAAAAGTCAGATTTAGTAACAACTAAACAAAAAAGGTTGCAACATTGTGTGTGTGTGTATGGGTTTAAACATCCTGGTATACATACAAGCTTCTAAATGATAGAGGATTTTTTTTTAAAGTAAAAATGCAGGGAGTTTCAGGTTAGGGTTAGAGTTAGGGGTTAAGGTTAGAATATACAGTTTGTACAGTATAAAAACCATTACACTTATGGAGAGTCCCCACAAGAATAGCTAATCAGATGTGTGTGTGTGTGTGTGTGTATACGGGTTTATACATCCTGGTGGGTGAATAGACAGACTGAATAGACCTGAATAGACAGACTTAAGGGGACTCGTGTTACGGTGGGGACCAAAATTGAGTTCCCCATGGGTACAAAAGCTTCTAAATGATATAGGATGAGATTTAAATGCAGAAAGTTTCCACTTAGGGTTAGGGGTAGAATTAGGATTAGGGTTTAGAGGATAGGAAATACAGTTTGTACAGTATAAAAACCATTACACCTATAGAGAGTCCCAACAAGTATAGTTAACCAGACGTGTGCGTGTGTCGTTTTGTCAGGGTTAATTAACTAGTAAAACCTCAATGTTTTTTTTCTTACTATTTGATTAGTATTTCAGCTTGTAGGCAAATGGAAAGTTCCGTGTACCTGAATAAACATCAACATCAAGCATGTCACAAAGAAATTGCCATTTTTAAATAGCTTTAGGTGCCAAAATGTTAAATATAAATGACAAATAGAACTCATTTCCAATTTGTATTAAAACCTGTTCCCATCGTCTCTTTACTCAGCTTTTGTCTTTTTTAAATAAGTAGTTTTAAATTTTTCTTTCATATTCTTTAATGCAAATAATGTAAAACAACTCTGTGTAAACTAAATTAAAAAATGTCAGTAGCAGTTGTACTTTATGGCAAAAGGAAGTGATTTTTGTGCCATGTCCAAAACAAGATGAGGGCCAGATGTAATTAAATCCAAATAAATCTTATACAAAATCACGTTCAAGACCCCAGGACATCAAACGTTTTTAGGCCAAACCTCTACTTCAGCAATCATGCATTAATCAAATGATTAGATTAGGCTTTCTACAAGTTATTACATCTAATCAAATTCTGTTTATCATGAAATAACGGATACTGTAACACAAACGATCTTGTACAAACTCTTATCAAGGGCTAGATTATATTTAGCATGTGAATGGATTCGACTCCATTTGACACAAACTAATTATTTTCGTCGGTGCAATTTAGGCTATGCTTGACCCTGATTGGGACCTTGGCTGCGGTACTCATTTAGAACCGGCTGCTGAATTCTGAATTAGATGCAAATATAATATCAAGCTTGGAATGTACCAAGTTATTATAATAACAGCAGCAATGATTTAGCATACAGAGTCAAGGCTTATGCTGAGGAAGTGTTCAGTTGTGACACGGCCATAATTATAGTTTTTGGTAAATGTCAAAAATATTAATTGTCTATAAAAGACAATTTTTTCAAATTGTGTATATCGATATACTGAAAATATTGTGGGAATAACGTGGGAACTGGTGGTGCAGTGGTTTTAGGTGTTGGACTGATAATAAGAAGATCAGGGTTTGAATCCCAGTACCAACAAGTTGCCATTGCTGGGCCCGAGCAAGGCCCTTAACCACCAATTGTTTAGTTGTACAAGTCGCTCTGGATAAGGGCATCTACCAAATGCTGTAAATATAAATATTAAAAAGTAAATATTTTATTATAAAACATTTTATTGCCCAGATATCGACCCTTTAAAGCAGTAAATGTTTTAATTGGGAAGTTGAATAAAAGATTTAGGAAGCATGTGTATAATTTAAAGAAAAGCCTTTCATGCATTTTAACCCTAGACTAATAATATTCTTCTATAGCACAGGTATGTAGGCCAAATCAGACCCGCCTCTCAATTCTATGTGGCCCAAGAGAGCTTCAAATGCCCATGATTGTCTTAAATATGCTAATTTGTGGAGCGCATTGTCCATAAACTACATCTCCACATTGCACTTTGATTTCGTGACCTGCGAAGTGACATCTTAAAGCTAATACATTTCCCCCCCAAAAAAGTACACTTTCACTCCAATACATTTCTCCGAAGCATATTCGTTACTTACTTACTACAAAAAAGAAGTCCTGGTGTTAAATTAATATAATTAGTTAGATCATTGATTATACCTTGTGAAGTGACATCCTGCCGCTTGTTAAGTCAGTCTTATTTAGTTTTGTTACTTTGTAAATAAACCGCACCTTTGGGTTCTAAAACTACTACTCATCTCAGTGGGATTCGTTACAGAATTCATGATCAAACTATGAACTCAGCAGTTAGCCACCTGCTCTGCCCTTGTCAAGGCAACTGAATCATTAAGGATTATGTGCAGGAGTTTTGTGGACTATGCCACCTCTTTGGATTTAATGATGTGGCACTTTCAGGTGAGGCTGCAGGACTTTTTTTAGTTCAAGATGCCAGGAGGAAAAATTCACTGGTCCCTGGCTGAGTATATTGATTATGCACTGCAGCTAAGCAGCTCCTCATTCACGATGGGTTTAGTGGATGAGGAACCCCGCAAACACGCCACGCCTGCCAAACCCTGAAAAGGCCCGTGTTATGCCTGTCGGAGTTCGTTCACTGCAGAGCATCGTGCCTGCCAATCCACAGGCTCTGTACTGATGGCCGACAAGCAAGAGACCGCTCACCTCGAGTCTGCCAAGCCACAGCCGCAAGACAAGATGGCCGCTGCGCCAGAGACAGCTCACGCCGAGCTCGCCGCACCAAAGACAGCTCACGCTTTTTTACTCAAGTAAACATTGACTTCAACGTCTCCCAAAGTCATTTTCCGGTAAAATAAATATACATTTTTTTCATACAAGTTTTGCTGGTCTGTTCTCCAGCAACTTAGGTTTGTGGGTTATTCACTGAACAAGAGAAGTGAATCGTACTTGAGGGATGGATAAATAATGGCATTTAAAGGAATAACATTTCTAATAAGTCTACTACACAACAGTAGAAAGCGATCTCGTTGCTTTAGGCAGCAGCTGCTCTGAACAGATTTCATACGGTTGCCATAAGACGACAAACAAATTTTGTTCTCGATAGCAAACATGACAAGAGAGAATTGTTGTGTCTTAAAGTTCTATTCAGAAAACTGCTTTGTTACATTAACTCAAAGCCACAACACTAAATACCAGCCCCTCATAGAGAAACATTCTAACTGGGTCAGGAAAACTGCTAGCATTGTCAGAGCTGTCTTTTAGCTTCAGGCTATAATTAGCCAGAGAGGAGAAAAGCCTCCTTCTATTTCTGTTCAAAAAGAATTTGTGTGATGCTAATCCAAAAGCAATTATGCTAAGCTCTTGCTACAAATATGTCCTGCCACAGTAAAGTTTATGCATGTAGCTTTTAGCGAGTATTATGGATAATGAAGGGTTATTTAAGCATAGCTAATGAGTAGCTACTTTTTTCCTAAAACACATTTGCAACATTTACACTAAAGAAAAAATTAATTTAATCTTAATGTGCCAATGTGTAGCGTAATTACACAATTTTTTTTGTTTGGCTAAAGTTGTTATTTAAACATGACTGTGAAATAGACTCAGTTTATAGATGATTTTATAGCTAGAGAAATAGATAGATGTGACGTACATTACATACCTCATAAATTTCCTAACTGACGTTTGACTGGTAAACATATTAAAATCCTATTATCATGTAAAATACACGAGCTCATCTGAATCATTTTTCCAGAACACAAACTGCAACTCATCCTAGATGAGAGTGTAGCCCTGGTATATTTAAGTGTAGGAGCATAAAAATTGACTGGTCGTGATCATTCATGCTCATGGCGGCTCATGGTTAAGATGTTAGACTACCGACCCAAAGATTGTGGGTTTAATTTCCAGCTCCACCAAGCCACCACTGCTGGGCCCCTGAGCAAGGCCCTTAACCTTCAATTGTATAAATAAGATAAATGTAAGTCGCTCTGGATAAGGTCATCTGCCAAATGCTGTTACTGTAAATTCATTCGATAAAGTTATGCAGATTAATAAGTCTTTAAGTCATTTGGAAAAAATCAGCGTTTAGTTGATGATGATTGCCTGATGATTACATGAGAGACGTAAGATTTTTTTTTTTTAAGATGTACCAATCAAAAGTGTCTTTGCGTGTGCCAAAAGCTTTAGATATTAAGCTATTCGCTTGTGGGTGGGGATTCTGGGGCTGAGACTGTGATGAATCAGACCTTTGGATGGGTTAGGTTTTGAATTTTTAAAATTTTATTTCGGATGTTGTTTAAATCGCACATGCAATGCAACTGATGGTGAAGATGCAAACCAGCAACGCTTAAATCAAATAAACTGGGCCGGAGAAGTGGTGTAGTGGGTTGAGGGTTTAGGCATGGAACATGTTTATGTTTTTACTTATAGTTAAGAAGTTTACAAACTAAACTTGTCATTTTAATGATTTTTTAAAAATATGAATAAAAAAAAAAAAAAAAAACAAATCTACAGCCTCCTCCATTCAGCTTTTCACCCCAAACAGTGGATTTTGTACTGCAATTAACATGCTGTGGAATAAATAAATAAATCTCCTCTATTTGAGAAACATCAGGTTTACTGGAGGCTGATGCCACCACAGTCTTCAGAGATCATAGACAATCTGATTAACAAAAGTTTAAAAAGCCTTAAAACTCTGAAACTGCAGAGATGCTGAGCACCATTCTGCAACCCCAAAAAACTGCCCTGTCTCCTTAACACTCTGAGGTTAAACAGAGGTGTCTTTGTTCTTTAGTCCATTGTAAACTTTCACTTGCATGCTGTTATCTGCCAAAACACAGTAATAAACTGATTCGAAGGATGTTACTTAGAAGAAGACGACTGCAGTTTTACAAAACATTCGGAATAATTCTACTCGGTCCTCCTAATACCGTGATAGAGCATCGAATTCCGTTCCCCAGTTTAAAATTTTTTATTGCCATTGCAATCAGGTCTCCATTACCTACTCAGGTGACAGTCTGAAATTGTCTTTAGTGAAAAAACAGGATATTAGAAATGACATCATAGGTTTTATAAGTATGTTAGGAAAAATGCAGAAATAATTTGTGTGTCTAGTCAAACTTTTATCTGCTGTCCTCACTTTTAACTCCTCACACCTTTATAACAGATGATAAATAGAATATAGGTGAATTACTGACTAATAATTCACTAATAAATCACAGACTCAGGCTCCATCTTGCGCTCTGTATGATTAGACTGTCACCCTGAGCTGGGCGAGTCCTGCCCTTATGTTTCATTAGAAAGGGTAATATGAAATAGAAGGCATTAATCATTTTGATTGATGGCTCCGAGAAAGACATCTCCCATTTTATTTTTTACCTCAGAATCTGAAGCTAATCTTCCATACATTAATAACCCAAAACATGAAGGCACTTTTAAGGCTGATGAGATGAACCGGGTTTTGTTAAGACGAGTTTATCCGAGCTTTTTGTTTCTATTTCTTTCATGTATAGTTGAATATTGAAAGAATTAAGCAGGTGATAAACTCAACTGTCAGTGATACTGAAGATACTGAAAAAGTCCTTTTTCTTTCTTTGCTGTCTATTAGTTGATGCAAAACTCTGCTAGATCAATCACCCTGGCTGATCACGTATCCTGTCTGTTGTACACAAATTCTGTTGACAGGCTTATAGAAAGCCTATCATAATATTTCGACTGAAACTTTTGAATGGACAATGTTTTTTTTTGGCTTCAGAATTTAAACCCCCATAAATTCACATATATGTACTCTTAAATTTAGATTTTATTTCAGTTATTATTCAATGATGTGAACAGATGTTATGTTTCTATGGTACAACAAATGTGTTTAGTTTTACATTTTAGCAGGTTTTGATGTAACCAAGTCATCGACCAAATTTGCTCATTCTTCTTGCATGGCTTCTCTTGCACTTGGACATGTTTTAGTCGGACACCAAACTTACACAGAGAAACTTTTGATTTCACAGGAAAACGATTCTCAGCATCAGAGGGGGAGATGATTCAAGATCACTTAATGACTTAAATAATTCAAATGCAACGTTCGATTCCGGCTCTGGTCTTTTCCAGTCCCACCTCTTTTTCTCTCTCTCTCTTCCTCTCTATCTCCCCCATTTCATCCCTCTGACCTATTAATAGAAGTGTGAAATAGCCGTCATCAAATACATCATTATACAAGTCTGGCCGTGAAAAGCACATCACTATTGTAAGTAAACCTACTTTTTACCAGAAACATCAGCACCTCCCCGTCATGTTTAGACATCTCTCGCACCAACTCATACTAACCCAAGTCTGTGCTGTGATTTTAGCCCGTAGAAATTCTCAGTCTATGCAATATAATGTCTGTGCATAATGTGCCTATCATTTTCCTACAGCTGCTGCGTTAGCTGTAACAGAGATAGGTAAGATGTGTATGTGGTTTACAGTCGCTTCTAGAAGGCCCTGACTGAGTCACTGAGGTGTTTTGGGTCACGGTTTTGCTGCATGATGAGGCTAGTCCCAGTAAAAGACAGAACATTTCTCTTAAGATAGACAAAGTTTCTTCTAAAAAACCTTTTGCGAATAAATAAAAATAATCCATAAAAAATGCAGGATGAACGGCAATAGAAACTACGTAGACAAATAAAAGAATCTTTTCTTTAAAAGAAAAGAGCAGAGGCTTCCAGGCTGTGATTGTGTGACATTCGGTTTTTGTCCTATTACATCAATAAGGACGCATGAAATAAGATTCAAATAAACTCAATATAATACAACAATTTATTCCAAGTCTTTCTTTTTTTTTTCTTTCTTTATTTATACATTCATTTATTTATTGTGGGGGTTTTTTTTTAAGCCCTTCTACCGTTCCAACACAGTGCATCTCTTGCTACAAGGGAAAGCAGTAGAAACCAGAGGTTTAACCATTACAGAAGAGACAAATGCGGCTGTGACATGGGTTTTTAGGTGATTGGCTAAATAATGAGTAGCTGCAGAGGGAAGCAGTGCTTTACTGGCCAAATTAAATTGCACCCAAACCAGGTTTTGGTTTGTCGGTTCTCCTGTACCTGAAGCATAATCTGTGTGTAGCCTATGTCCTAGAGAAAGAGCTTCATTAAATGTCAGGTTACATTATGTATCCAGCATACCTGTTTGTAATTCTAAGAAAAAATAACTTTAAGGACATGGTCCCTGAGATAACATTGTTAAGATAAATAAGAATTTCTAATAAAAAAAAAAAAATTAAAAAAAAAATCTACCCCACCTACAATTATAGAATTACAATAATGTAAATGATGTAATTCATATTACATATACATTTATATAGTTTAATGCAATAATCCGTTTACTTTGTAATTCTCAAAATTTATGTAGATGAAGACAATTAATCTGCCATGCAGTACACTAAAAATAAGCATCATCTACTTAGTTTTAAGATAGATAGATAGATAGATAATACAACTAATTGGTACAAAGGGTAAAAATCTATCTATGTAGTTCCGTGTAATTTATAGTGACAGATGGATAGATAGACAGACAGATATTTACCCTTACCCTTTGTAGTAATTAATTGTATGATCTATGTGGTTCTGTGTAATTTATAGTGATAGATAGATATTTACCCTTTGTAGTAATTAATTGTATGATCTATGTGGTTCTATGTAATTTATAGAGATAGATAGATAGATAGATAGATAGATAGATAGATAGATAGATAGATAGATAGATAGATACCCTTTGTAGTAATTAATTGTATGATCTATGTGGTTCTATGTAATTTATAGATAGATAGATAGATAGATAGATAGATAGATAGATAGATAGATAGATAGATAGATAGATAGATAGATAGATAGATAGATAGATACTATTATCAACATAATAAATCAAACAGACAAGCAAAAATGTGCACAGGTGCAATTCACTAAAAGGTCAAATTTTAGTGTAATTTGCTGCCATGTCATTTAATGGGGCTGCTCAATATATTTGTTTTTTGGCAATACTGAGTGAATGCATTAAACAGTATTAGTAGAAAAATAAGTAATGTTTCTCAGAAAACAGACGCAACTGAATCCCTGTTACATTTGAAAGAGGCACATTTATTGCTGCATCTGTTCGGAAACCCACAAATCCGCCAGATGGTAACACAGAATGCTTTTTCAACACGGCCAACCGAAAAGGTAGGACCCGAGTGCAGATTTACTAAAGGCACAAACATATAATCAACAGTCATGATAGCCAATCAAAAGCATGTAGGTCAGACAAAACACAATCAGTGAGTAGCACCAGAGCAGACGAAAAAAAACACTGAAATAAAAGCATATTAGCATGAAAATGCTTTATTCTCATAACACAGACTTACAGTAAACCGATCAACATATTTTGTTCATTTTAAGCAGTAATTTAAAGAAAGAAGCAAAGTCCTAGTGGCCAAAAAGGGAACTGCAGATAGATAGACAGACAGACAGACAGATACCCTTTGTAGTAATTAGTTGTATGGTCTATGTAGTTCTGTGTAATCTATAGTGACAGATAGATAGATAGATAGATAGATAGATAGATAGATAGATAGATATATTAGAAGCAAAAAAAAAAACATTTAGGGGGGGAACAGAAGGTGTAACAAATGTTTATTTAATTTTGGTGCCTATTTTTGTATAGCATTACATTTTATTTATATAAAATATAGAGAGAGTTACAACGGAAGACTGTCCGGAATTTGGTTATGGATGTTGCACAGAATAACATCATATGTACAGTAGATCTTTTGTATCCCTTATTTTAATCTAATCTCAACAATTCTACACTACACACAGGCGTAACTGCTTTACAGTATGCTCAAAGTGTCAAACTTAATCCAATTAACTAAGAGCTGCCAGCTTTGATTATGACCCAGACAGATTTTGAAATTTGTCTCTTAGTACAGAACACTAACAGTCGGTAGATTCGATCAACCTGGGAATTTTCTCTTTATCTCTGTTGCTTGAATCCTTTTCAGATCTATTAGCATTTGGTCAATGATATATTATAACTAGACTGCATTGTGGGTAACTGTCTATCCGAGACATAGCAGTATAACTGCATTTGGTTTATCTACTATGCGTCTGTTTCCATGGAAACTCTCCTGGTCTCATGTTTGGTTTTCAATGATAAGATGCATGTTTGTCTCTTGTTGAAAGACCGAAAAGTTCTGACTGTACTGCACCTTATTAAAGATGTTTTGTATGACGTGTAGAGTGAAGACTATTTGCTAATTTTACGGTTATTTTAGATCGATTATTATTAAAAGACATGTTAATTTAATTAGGAATTAAAGAATAATGAGGATAATTGGTTTAGTTATAGGGAATTTACAAAATACAACTCCCTGATGTTACCTTTGGTATATATAGGTATTTAAAAAATACAAAAAATTGACAAACCAAACCTATAATTTTAATGACATTAGTGACACAGTAAGTAATTATTTAGGGGTTTTTTGTTATTTGTATAATATATTGTTTTTTTAGATGTGATGTTCAATTAAATTTATTTGAAAAATCCAAAATGTAAATTATATTTTTTGATATATATAAAATATAAATAAATACTATATATATATATATATAAAGCAATGGTCCCCCATTTGTTGAACTATATTGACACACACACATATATATATATATATATATATATATATATATATATATATATATATATATATATATATATATAATATTATAGTGTGTGTGTCAACAAATGGGGGACCATTGCTTTTTGGGCAAACTGGGTTTCATTAGCTTTTAGTGGATGTTGCTATAGATTTCCAGAAATATTCATAAATACTGTGTGTGTGAAATGTCATTCTGGCTGTATTTTTGGTAAACATACTTAATATATTTACCATATTGAAATATATGCAGCTAGGTACTCTAGGTAGTACAGAGCTTTTGATGTCTACGCCAGGCTCCTCTACCAATCAGCGAACTCATTTGACTAAAGAACCAACCGGTCTCATCTGCAGCTCATTGTCCAATTACTCCCACTTACCTCACTCAGTCCTTGTCTGTTCTCCAATACGACTCATGGGCGAGTGACACATTCCTCAGATAGTCGTGCAGTGTGAAAACAACGGCGATCCGGCGATTTGTGAGAACTCGGCATTACATTTACATTTGAAGCATTTAGCAGACCTTAGCATTAGTGGCCTTTAGCGCCCCCGCCGAATTAAGGCACACATAGAAAGCTAGTGTCTGTTCCACTCAAGAGGGCAGCGTCAAGTAGCCCTGTTCATTCAGCCTTTTGATGTTAAAGTAGGTACGTAAAGGTATTCCAGCTAAAGAGGCAAGCTGAGGGATGGTGTGTCAATGACCTCAACACCTCAGTGTGCAGATCTGAAAAAAAAAAAATCCCGTCAAGGAGAGTGAGTTTTGACTCTCTGGAAACAGTCATTCAGCTTGCTAATGGGATGAATTTCCTGTTTCTCGGCCTGCCATCTTAGTGACGAGTCACAATCTCGTAAGCAAGAGACTGTGGAGGTAATTCTACCGGCACTCACCTCATCAACCTCCTAAGAAAATAAATCATGTTTTTTTATTTTTTTTCGTGATGTGATGTGTAGTGTAGATGTGTCCAATAATGTGTGTTTGTATACAATTGTGTTTCCATAACAAGATACACTTTCTTTTTATCCACATTTATATTCTGTGCTTCCGTTCTGGAAACACTCAAGGCACTCTCTCCTCTCTTTAGTCCCTCTTAACACAGTAACATCTGTCACCTCGGCTTGCTTTCCTCTCCCTGTGCAGCGCTATAGACATATTCATTAGCACATTAACACAGAATGGGATAAGATTGTGCCGCAAAGCTGTCTCTCTGCACTTAGGACGGCAGACTGGGAAAGGTTTAGGCTATTAGCAGAGATATATTCTGTTACTATTCTCTGAGTCACAGCACATCAAATCTCCGGGCGCATTCACCAACTAAAAAATATTGAAAAAAAAAAAAAAATCTATTAACTAGCTCTGATCTTTATAGGAAATTTAATAGGATTTAAAAATGTGGTAAGAGTTTTTTTTAGCAACAATTCGTTTTCACCATGTGGCTTAATTCTTCATACCCAATTGTATCAAAAGGTTTTAATTTTTCTAGTACATTAATTTTTTAATAGCCATGGATTTAAACTTTGGATTAAATCCATGGCTTTTAAAAAATTAATTTAAATATATATATATATATGGATTTTTTCTTACACAGTTAATTTTATCATAAAGGCTTCATATAATCAGTCAACTTTTGTTCTTATGGTATTTGGAGTGTGTTAAAAGTTGGTGGACACCTTGTAAATATCAATCAGTAGAGCAATTAGTCCCTATTACTAGCTTTTAATGTAGACAATGAATTCTAGGAACAATAATTTACCTTTGACTGTGCTGTTAGGCAAAACTAATCCCATGTGTATAAAATAGTCTGCATTAAATAAACAACAAAAAAACATGATATTCTAATAGCATAGGTAGATTACTTTCTTACTTTCTTGCTGATATGCCTGAGTTTGTATATGCACGTTACACAACATGTTACAATGTTCACAAATGTATACATTACAGTATACATGCACATAATGATAATCATTTTTGTTATAATTTTTTAATTAGTACTGCAATGGATCAGAATCATATACCAGTGTAGACGCTGTAGGTGTAAACGCGAAACAAAATCACATTCACCCATGTCATAAGTCTTCCAAGCCAGTAGAGGTCCCCTAACAAGACTACTATCCTTTTATAATAATAAAAAAAAAAAAAAAAAAAAAAAAAAAAAGTTAGTCAACCTATGTATGTCTTTATGTACAGGGTTAGTACCTGCTCTATACCCATTGCCATGTCCCTGACCCTTTCACTGAGGAGTTTTAGTTACTTATTAACTGCATGGATATGTCCATAACCAATATTAATACCTACCGTATGCTCTTTAAAAATTATTGTTACCACATTTAACAGCATCTATGGGGAAGTTTTTTTATATCCCCTGAGAGCAAGGACTAAGTTATTGGATTGTCTCTCTAGACGTCTCTTACCCATCAATGGCACGTTTAGATTTAGACAGCAGAATGTACCGCATGTCCTCAGATTTTTAGCCAGAGATACCTGCCTAGTATATTCAGTTAATTTGTGCATAAATCCAGCTAATACATACCCACACACACTTGTGTACATTGTGCACAAATTGCTGGGGTAGGGGTAGGATGGGTTTTTATTGGAAGAGGGGAATGAAATTTACAGTCATGTGTCATATTTTATATTTTTTTTTTTGCTTTATTACATGCTTTCTAATGCTTTTATTTGAACACTAAGATTTCGAGCCCAAATTTAAACCTGATCCTAGATTTTATCTGGGGTACTTAGTACAATATGACAGACCTCTTCCTGCATACTAAAACTTCACCATTAAGGGAGTATCAGAAGCCGTTATTCTATAAGCAGAACCTGTCAACTAGTAGAGCCCGTTAGATATTTAATTTGACCGAACCAGGAGACCTTTAAAAAACTAATCCCCGGGACTCAGACTATTCAGCGGTTTAAGTTTAATGAATCGTGATGCGTGTTTCTATCTTGCAAAACTGACATAGTGGAATTGCTCAGTGGTTAAAAAGAAAAAAAAATGCTCTTTATTAAAGCAAACCTACTTTCAAGAGCCCTGTTTGCAATTTGGCACCGAGTCAAGTGTGAATTTCTCCTCTGTTGCAGCTTATCTATTCGGATGCATTTATATAACATATTTAGCTGAAGGCTGCTCATTGAGCAAAAGAGAGATAGACAGGACAGAACAGGAAGCCTTGAAATTTTCAATGATGTATGGACATCATTGAAGAGAAAACACTGCAGTGGGACAAAACGTAGGACAAACATTAACAGTAAGGTTTTTTTGGCATTAAACCTAAAAATAGGAAAAACGAATCAAGAATTTATAGTCAAAAACTATAAAAAGAAGCACTAGCGGGAATCAAAAGCATCTATTTACTTTGTCTTATTGAGTTTCTAGTCATCTAACCAATCATTATCGTTCAGTAGTACTTGCAGTGTCACTTCCTGTTTGGCTAGCTATATAGCTAGCCTCCCCAACTCTATGCAACATACTAAGCGTTTTCCCGGTTTTTGATCTTTGCCAGTTTTTTGGTTTTGAGTCTTGGATTTATTTGCTTGGTTTATTTTGGATTCTTGTGTATCGACCTCTGTCTGCCTTTCGACTACGCTTCTGAATTGCCTTTTTTGTATTAAATAAAGCTCCCTGCTTTACATAATTTGTGTTCATAGAAATGGCAAATTTTATCCGATGCCTCAGCTCACATAACCTAAGCCAAATCCAATTGGTGCATTAACACACAAATCCAGGTTTTAAATAAACGGCATGACTCATTGAACCTTATTATTTATCATGCAAATAGAAAAAAAACTACATCCAGCCAGACAAAACCAAAAAAATAAACAAAATCAGAGGTACAATTGGCTTGGTAGAGGTACAAAAAGACATACTTTAGGGGCATTTGGTATTGCAGTCCTCAACAGGCATTTTAAGAGGGAGCTTAATACTGCCAAGACGAGACTTGTTTTGTTTTAGACGGTCATCCGGGCAGGACCATGTAAACTTTGCTGCAATAACATGCTTGTTTGTCTGGCCATAGGAAAACTGACCCCCCAACTGAGATTGGTTTCTTCCAAGGTTTTTTTTTTTTTTTTTGTCACCGATGGAGATATGATTTTGCCTGCTGTCGCCTCTGGCGTGCTTAGTTGGTTACAGATATCAATTAAACTGTTCTTAGTGAGATTTTATTATTGTCTTATTTGATTCTGTAAAGCTGCTTTGACACAGTAGTGATATAAATAAAGGTGACTTGGACCATCTTGACATGGAACTATTTGGAGGCCATGACAGTGGTTTTTGAACTGTTTTTACTAGACGGGTTTCACTTGGATCAGCGACCCTTTCGTTAGCTTCAGCAGATACCAATTTGCTGTTAAAACTGAAAATTAACTTAGACATTATGCTAATGTTCATGTATAAAAGCGTCTCCTGGTTACACAAGTGCAATTAGCTATATATTGTACAGTTAAAGAGAGGAAATAATGGATAATCACACTACCCATTCCCCGGTGTGTGTGTGTGTGCGCGCGTATGTGTGTTCGTTAAAGATAGGACGCTATCCAACTCCTCCATCTCTAGATATTAAGCACTGTTTAATGAGCAAGCATTGGGCAGCATTAAAGATTGTGAGCACTTCATTAATGAACCCTTCTGGCTGTGTGAATGCTTCGCACGGTCCATTATATTTTACAAAGCATCTCCATCACTTATTAAACTGAGCCAAAACACTTGCTGCTTTCACAAACAAATCCTGGTTTACATTTAACTGCACAAATTATACATTCATTACTAGCAAAAAGAAACAAACTACACTTTAAATACATCTTGCATCTCGTAACACATTTAAAATTATGCATCCAACAGCGATGAACGTACCATTGTACACGTTATGTTTCTTTCATGACAGTCTAAATGTAAAACATAGCAGAAAAAATTATTTTTAATGTTTATAAGTGAGAAAATACCTCCGTCAGCCATTGTGGGCATAATAATTTTAATTTAACTGTACAGATGTGTTTCTCTAGTCTGTAGAGTAAGAACTTACTCTTATCAACCAATCAGAGGACAGAAATGCTGAGTTCATCGTGCACCAACTAGCAGGCATCGGGAGACATCTGATTGGTTGAAGAGCAAACATTCTTAAATAATATTAATTAATTAGCAATCTGCCACTGCTAATATAGTTTAAGTTACATAGGCAGCACTGCTGATTCTGAAGGCTTTGGCAGATTAGATTAACATGGCAGCACATAGAAACTGAAATCTGATTGAACAAAAAAAATCTAATATTCACATACATGTACTGGAAGCAGTGCAGCAAGAGAAATGAAGAGAATAAACTGTTGGGAATAAATTAATACAATTTCATAAATTGTAGAATTAGGTTGTAAATGTGGGTCAGTGCTTCTGATAGTGTTTAGACCAGCAGAGAAGGTCTTGCTCGCCCTGACAGCACGCCACTGAGTGTGAATACTTTTAGTCATACATTAAAAAAAATTTTTTTCTTTTTGTCTTCTCTCTTGTTGTGTCCAGTTTGGGCTTTGTCTGCTGTAATTTTTGATTGTAAATGAGACACATGCAGACTAACAAAAGATATGGCACACCTTCCCGTTCTCTCTGTGCTAAAATATTAATGCATCTCTGCTTAACTTTATCTAATTTATTTGCCCTGCTATGAACCTTTTAGCCTGGAGTTGGAGCTACATTTTGAGGACATCTGTATGATGCTGCAGTTCTTTTTAGCAGTCTACTACCATCAGCAATTATTTGCTAAACAACCACATTTTACAGAAGCTTGTTGCTTGTGTGTTCTACCAGTCTGTCTGTCTATCTATCTAATCTATCTATCCATCAGTCTTTGCGTCAGTCTTTCCATCAGTCTCTCTGTCTGCCTGTCTATCCATCCGTCTGTCTGTCTGTCTGTCAGTCAGTCAGTCTTTCTATCGTCCCACAGTTAGAGAACTGTGTCTAATGCTGGACTTGGAGATACAGTAAAGCGAGGCAGACAGATGGTGTGGAAACTAAAGATAATCTGTAATTGGTGTGTGGGAGTTTATATAGACAAACATGCTTTAACTTTTAAACACAATATACTGACATTTTAAGGATAATCTGATTTTTATTTTGAAGAGTCTTATCTCTTAACACGGTTATTATATACCAAAACATAATACAGTGTATTAAATGTAGAATTGTATGTCACATCTAATTTATAACCGCTTTATCATTATTTTAAAATGTCTATCTTAAATGCGTTTTCTTATCTTATCAGTTGTATTGGTTTAATTTTGTAAACAGACCCCTTTTTTAAGAATTATTCTTAAGGATTTTAACAAACTTGCACCGAAAAAAAAGTAGTTTTAGTGGTTAAATGAATAAAAGCAACAACTATAAACAGTAGTGATGATTACTGGGCCTGACTTCCCTGCACTCATATAAAAAATATTATCGAGCACCTGGGTGCCAGTGAAGCACAACTCACTCACACACACTTCCCTAATTAAAGTCGCTTTTCTACTGATTACACAAGACATTAAAAGACTCTTTCACACATTAACCAGTTTCAAAGTATTATACTCCGAGTCTCAGTTGTCTTTCTTTCTGTGTCTCCTGATCCGGTGCGTTGCCTGCCTTAGACACAGACTTTAACCCATGTTTAGGACCACTTTTTTTTGGTTTTATTACATTTACATTTCTGTCATTTATAGAGCGATTTACATTTACCTCTCTTTTAAGACAACTGAGTAATTAGGGATTAAGGGCCTTGCTCAGGGGCCCAACAGTGGTAACTTGGTGTTGCTGGGAATAAAACCCTAGTCTTCCACCACCTTAACCATTGAGCTACGACACTCATCTAAATAGATCTTTGGTTTTTTTTTTAGATACATACAATCTAAATGCACTGAATAAGTGGATTTAGTTTAATCTGCATCTTTTATTTACTGCACAATCCGTTCAAATTCAACCATCGTTTTATCAGAAGGAGCGGCCATGACATCTGCCTTTATGTAATCCATTTAATTGCAGAATTTAAAAAATGATGTTTCAGAATGCTGTTGATGAAGGTGCAAAAGGAGTAATTATAGAAATTAATCACGCACCCCTAATATATTCTAAATCAATTATAAATGCATTAGAATTTGTTTATTACAGAAAAAGGCATGTGTGTTTAAATAATATTCTAAACTGATGTGTAAATAAATACGGTAGTTATCAAGCGGATTATCAGTATCAGTAGTTTATTTCAACATTGTTATAATTTCCTGGTTTATTGTTCGACTTAGGCTCAGACAAAACTTGTCTTTTAGAATGTTTTTTCCTAAAGAGGTATGAATCAGTTCATCCACGTAGATCAGCAACTGTGCGGCACTTACCTAAAGAACAGCAATTTGATAGGCTTAAGTTGGCAGGGGACGGAAAATGTAACGTTTAGAACATTTTAATTTGAAGGATCTGCCCTACCGATAGAACTCCTTACTTTGGACCTGACTAATTGCATAGGCACTATCTTCACTAGCACATTAGACACTGTTGCCCCCTTACGATTAAATAAAGTAAGAGATAAATCACCTGCACCATGGTACAATACTCACGCCCTCAATAGAGCAACCCGTAACCTTGAGCGAAAGTGGAGAAAAACGAAATTAGAAGTTTTTAAAACTGCGTATAATGACAAGTATGTCCAGCTATCAACAGGCTCTAAAAGCTGCTAGGGTCGAACTGGTAGAAAAAATCACCAAAACAACCCCAGGTTCTTATTTAGTACAGTGGCTAGACTAACAAAAAAAAAATCAGGTATCTGAAAAAACACTCCATCGCAATTTAGTAGCTATCAGTAGTATATGATACTATCAATTTTTTTTTTTACAGAAAAAATGTAGTGTCAGGGACAAAATTGTGGATGTCCAACCTTTGATAGCATCTTGTGAGCCAGTCCTGCCTAAAGCTCCACAGTTAAAGCTGCAATGCTTTACAAATATAGGACAGGAAGAGCTATATAAACTTACCAACACGGCCAAATCAACAACTGTCTGTTGGATCCAATCCCAACTAAATTGCTAAAAGACGTAATGCATACAGCTGGAGAGCCTCTTTTAAACATTATTAATGCCTCTCTACATTTAGGTCATGTCCCAAAACCTCTCAATAAGCCTCTGATTTAAAAAAAACAAAAAAAACTAGATCCTAATAAATTCTTAAATTACAGACCGGTTTCTAACCTTTCGTTTATTTAAAATACAAGAGAAGGTTGTGTCTGCTCAAATATGCTCCTTCCTACATGAAAACAACATCCTTGAAGAATTTCAGTCAGGTTTCAGGACCCAGCATAGTACAGAAACTACATTAGTTAAAATTACAAATGACCTGTTCCTAGCTTTGGACCAAGGTTGCATCTCTATATTAGTTTAACTGGATAGTGAAACTAATATAGTTTTACTTAGTGCTGCATTTGATACTATAGATCATGATATCCTACTAGACCGCTTACATAATGACGCAGGTATCCAGGGACAAGCATTAAAGTGGTTTAAATCGTACCTGTCTAATCAATACCATTTTGTAGATTTAAATGGAGAACTATCCAGTGTAAAACCAGTAAAATATGGGGTCCCACAAGGATCAGTCTTAGGACCTCTGCTTTTCTCAGTATACATGCTTCTCTTGGGTAACAATTAGAAGACTAGAAGTTATGCTGACAACACCCAGTTATATATCTCATAGAAACCTGATGAATTATCGAAATTGTCCTAATTAACTAAGTGTATAAAAGAAAAGATTGGATGACTAATAATTATCTATTATTAGATAAGATCCCGATTAGATAAAATATTACTCATTATATGTCTTGTGCCTGCTAATATTATGAACAGCAAGTATCCAGAGATTGTCAGCACTGATGGAGCTTCAGAGAGAAGATGCCAACCCTGTGAGGATCCTGAGGCACCGGTGACCAGGCTCCTGCCCCTTTCCTTTATTTTGAGGAGCTTCAAGGATAGACTGGAACTCATTCTGCTCCACTAACCCAAGCATAGAATTTACATTACATTTGAATATTACAATATGTTGTAATTAACAATAACATGTGGTGTCACCCAGATGAGGATGGGTTTCCTCTTGAGTCTGGTTCCCCTCAAGGTTTCTTTCCATTTCCCCTCAGGGAGTTTTTCCTCGCCACAGTCGCCTCCGGTTTGCTCATTAGGGACAAACCCATACTTTTTACTGTTACTGCATTCTGTGTAAATCTGCTTTGAGACAATGTCTGTTAATAAAGGCGCTTCTGTATTATTCTTAATTATTATTAATATTAATTCTGAATTATAAGAGGGAATTTTTAGAGGGATTTTGACAAAGAAGCAAAATGCAGCTGACGAAATGGAATAAATAAGAAACAATGTTAAATAACGATTAGACAGAAGTAGTGATGCTTCATCCTATTCAATAGTCAAAAACATACCGACGTGTCATTCGTATATTCAATCATTTATTCATTCATTCAGCTTCTATACCCGCTTATTTTCTAATTCGGGGACACGGGCATCTGCTGGAGACCATCCCAGCTGTCTCTGAAAGGGCAAAAGGCAGAAAGGGTACATCCTGGACAGATTGACAGTCCATCACACACACTCACTCATTCCTATGGGCAATTTAGAATCATCAAACTGGTGTGTCATTTTAGTACTCAGGGTCCCAAAAGTGGTAGCTTGGTGTTGCTCGGATTCGAACCCACAATGTTCACATTAGGAATCCAACACCTTAATCACTACGCTACACCTTCCCCTCAATAAGGTGTCCATGTATCATGCAATCAAAAAAGCTTTAGAATGACAAGGTATAGTTGAGGAGTGTGACACGGTCAACGCTCCAGCTCAGTAGATCTTCTTCGTATGTCCTCCCTGTATCAAACATTTATTTCTTTCCGGTGTGTATTGTCACCTGCAATGGACTATTTAGGATGAGTATTTAGAAATTTCCCAGGATAGGCTTCTGATACAAAGCGATTTGGACGCGTAAAAAGCAGTTATTGGAAATGACTGAGTGTTACTTGCTTGCTGTGCTCGATTCTTCCTCACTACCCCACTTAATCATGCCTCTACTTCCACAACATTTATAGCAGACAAATTGTGCTGTGATTCACCTTAAAATCAATATTTTACAAGCCACTGGGAAGACATTAAAGACATCAAGATAACAGAGGGGATTGTAAAGCTTTTTTTCCCCCCCAGACGAAGCAAAGCTGTAAGACTATTATATCTACACAGTAAAGGGCAAAAGTTTGTGGACACATAAGTAGCATTCTCACAAGCTGTTGCTACAATGTATATCAACCATACGTTTGTCTAGGATGTCCTTATACCATGTATATAATTTTTTTTTCTTTACTTCACCTAAAAAAAGCCCAAACATGACAATGTCCCTGTGCACAAAGCCAATAAACGCTATAAAGACATAGTAAGCTGACCTGAAATTCTGACATCTTACACAACATTAGTGGTGCACAATCCACAGCTACAATCTGGTGGAAAGCATTTCCTGATGTGTGAGGATTATTATAGAAGTAAGAGTGAAACTAAATCTGGAATAAGATGTTCTAAAAAAAAAAAAAAAAAAAAAAAAACCCCACATAGATGTGATGGTCAGGTGTGACTCTATTCTGTACATATAGTTTACATGCTTATTCTTAAACTTGGATTATTGTGCAATAGTTTGCTACAAACGTAAAGGCAATCAGCAGATACAAACGACAACACTGCCACCTGCTGGTACAAAAGTGCGTACCTACACTTGGTTGACAGGGTTTACAGTAGTTTGCTTGTGTTGAGATGCTTCATTTCGATGATTGTTGACAGTAGTGGTAATGTAGCACCTTTCTTGTATAAAAGTTGTGTATGTTTGTGTGTAAATGTTGTGCACATAAAAGGCCCTTAACCCCCAATTGCTCAGTTGCATAAATGATGAAATAAATGCAAGTTGTTCTGTATAAGGACGTCTGCAAAAATGTCAGAATATTGTTTTATAGTTCGATTCCCAGCACCGAGTTGCCAATATTGGGCTTCTGAGCAAAGCCTTTAACCACCAGTTTCTCAGTTGTAAAAGAGATGAATAATGGTGTCTGCTAAAATAAATTCTGGTGTACATGAATAAACGCTAAACGTCATGCCGAGCATGAGTACACTTCCAACAAAACATTTCTAATCCTTATAATCTTTGGCAGCAGAAAATGTCTTATACGGTATATATCTATTTAAATGCCAACTCTATTCAGGCTTTTACATTTATTCGCTACTGCATCTATTTATTTGTCTTGTTGCTCAGAGATTTTAAAGGTCTTCAGCTCCTTTATATCCATGACTGTATATCCAGGTTCTAATTTTCTTGTCTAAAAGTGTATTCACTCTTTTAAAAGCCTCGACATGGTGGAAAAGAGTCCCTCTGCTAGTTTTATATGCTAACGCTTTTAAAGTTGTGTGTTTTTCTAATAAACCTTCAAAAGCTTTTCTATAGTAGAAAACATTAGCAGAACGTCAACCGTCTGCTCCTTAAACTGACCCATTTTATAAAGAAAGAAATAAAGGCACTATTTATTTGCTGCCTTAGGGGTGAACAGCAAAACCTTGGCCACATCAGAAAGCAGATTCAGTTGAAGATGCACATTCAAGTCAAAGTGGACCTTGGTGTTATTCTTGCTGAAGAAATGATTTAAAAGCACCGCCGAGTTCATCCACGCTTGGTGTTAATGTATATGCGAGTGTGTCTAACTTCCGAAGCATTTGTGACTGGGTGAATGAAGCTTAAAACAAACTCGGTAAAACAAAAGGTAAGTTATATATGTATAATTAAGAGCACAGCCTAATGAGTAAACCAATATTTTTGGCATTTTTAAAAATTACTGCTCAGCAATAATGATATAGCACTGATATACTATTGATATTGTGTTTCATAAAAGAAAAAATACAATCAAATTAGTTATAGTAAAAATGTATTTAGGCTATTTAGAATTTTTTAAAAAAAAGATCAGTTTACACCTTCCCTTTAGTTAAAATTTAAAATAGCTGAAAGCACCTCTCTTTTAGTTAAAAGTTAAAATAGCTAAAGCATAGCAAAGCACCATCCCTTTAGTTAAAATAGCTAAACGCAGACTGTCCTTAGTTAAAAGTAAAACAAGCTAAAAGCACCATCCCTTTAGTTAAAAGTTAAAATATCTAAAAGAACCACCTCCTTAGCTAAAAGTTAAAATAGCTAAAAGCACCATCCCTTTAGTTAAAATAGCTAAACGCAGACTGTCCTTAGTTAAAAGTTGAAAAAGCTAAAAGCACCATCCCTTTAGTTAAAAGTTAAAAATATCTAAAAGAACCACCTCCTTAGTTAAAATTTAAAATAGCTGAAAGCACCTCTCTTTTAGTTAAAATAGCTAAACGCAGACTGTCCTTAGTTAAAAGTAAAACAAGCTAAAAGCACCATCCCTTTAGTTAAAAGTTAAAATATCTAAAAGAACCACCTCCTTAGCTAAAAGTTAAAATAGCTAAAAGCACCATCACCTTAGTTAAACTAGCTAAACGCAGACTGTCCTTAGTTGAAAGTTAAAATAGCTAAAAGCACCATCCCTTTATTTAAAAGGGAAAATATCTAAAAGAACCACCTCCTTAGCTAAAAGTTAAAATAGCTCAAAGCACCATCCTTTTAGTTAAAAATTAAAATAGCTAAAAGCACCATCCCCTTAGTTAAAAGTTAAAATAGCTAAAAGCAGACTTTCTTTAGCTTAAAGCTAAAAAATATCTAAAAGCTAAACTCGTTAAAAGCAGCCTCTCCTTGTTTTGGGTGAACTCTTCTGACTGACGTGTTCCTAATGATCTGTTTGGTTTGGTTTATCTCTGTAATGTAAGCTATTGATTGTTTTATGAACAAATAAAACTACTTTGAAATCAATTCTAAACGTATCTAAAAGCAAATGTAAAAACTCGAGAATGGCTGAATCGTTTTAAAACGTTACCTTAAATACTTCTCCAAAATGATGTAACTGATGGTTTATTTAAGTTAAATAAAAATAAAAAACAGGGGAAGAGTTGGTATTTTTTCCCATTGTCTAAAGAGACATGCAAGAAGCATTAAATGTAAAACAAATATTATGGCAAAATAATGACAGTATTAAAGCTTACCACAAGATATTATTGCGCTAATTAATAAGAAGTAGAAGTGTTTCGAACTTTACATTTCTTTGTGGACAGCCAATAGAAGAACATTATATTACAGTATTTTTTTCTTACATTAGTATTTAATTAGCTGCCAATGTACATCGACTGTGAAACTGTGCAAGTGGGTTAAACTGAATAACCCACAGAACATTAGTATTAAATGGATAACATTATCAGAACACCGAGTTCCCCAGAAAAACGTGTCTCCATGACATACTGAACAAACAAAATAGACTTGGTTCAGGAATCGTTCAGTTTGAGCACATGCAGTTATTCATATTCTCAAGCAGTGCAGAAAACAGAAAAATATTACCCCAGGCACTCACACACAGCTCTTTTTGATAAAACAATAGAAACAATGTCAATTTAGTTTTTTTGACGTAGTAGTAGGACATAGTGGTTAGAACAGGGCGGCAAAGGGGTTAGTACAGGGGGACATAGTGGTTAGTACAGGACGGCATAGTGATTGGTACAGGGTGGAAAAGTGATTGGTACAGGGTGGAAAAGTGATTGGTACAGTGGGACATAGTGGTTGGTACATGTGGGGAAGTGGTGGCTCATGGTTAAGGTGTTGGATTACCAACCCAAAGGTTGTGGGTTTGATTCCACCAAGCCACCACTGTTGGACCCCTGAGCAAGGCCCTTAACCCCCAATTGCTCAGTTGTATATTGTAAGTCGCTCTGGATAAGGGCGTCTACCCAATGCCAGAAATGTAAATGTGGACATAGTGGTTAATACAGGGGGACATAGTGGTTAATTTGGACTATATATTAACCGTTAACCTGTACATATTTCTTCTGTACAAACATCATCTGCTGATTATCTGCACTAAATCCTGTTTATGAAACAACCCATAATGCAACCTGACCCAAAATCCTATTCACTAACCTTTGCAGTCTTTTTTTTTTTACCCGCCACAGTTTGTTTCATTCAGTGCATATTTCATTCAGCCATGAAATATGCACATCATCTGTGCTTCAGAAACAATAAAAGTCATTATGAAGAGAAGCATCGCACTTTGCACCTCCCAGTCAAAATCCAACCGTATCAATACAATGCAGGAGTTGATACTGACACACGTTAAACATTTTAGAGGTAAATAATACAACAGAAATCAACAACATGGAGATAAAGGAGTGGATCTAGAAAGATTGTGCTTCTGCCTACTAAAACCCATGTTGCCATGGCTGCCAAAGCCTCTCACTCAGATGGAAATTGTGAAAAGGTTTGTGTGTATAATGGGGTCCTGTGGATATGTGTGCTTGTTTCACAGTAAGGCTGATTAGCGTCAGTTACACTATTCTTGCTAAAAGCACACCAATTAGTGAGACGTGGCTGCAAAAAAACAGCACATACACTCACATCTGGTTTCTTATGTAGATTAAAAATGATTGCAACGCTACAGTGCTCGGTGCAGTGGTGCATACTAATGACCCTGACATGATAGCGGCATGTTATGATGATGGTATTAATTAGCGCCGTCAACATTAACGCATTAATGTATGCGATTGGTATACTTGATTTTCAGGACACCGACCCAGGTGACCCCTGAATTAGAGGATTAGAAAGTGACTTCTACTAAAACGTGACTTTGATCCATCATCTTATCAGTGAAATCGCATTTAGAATTTTTGTATTTTTGTATCAAACGAAGCTTATTCCAAATACTGGAAATAGAAGCATGTAAAGAACTACAAACTTTTTCTTCCCACCCTCTCATGTCAAATATTGATTCCCTGCAGATTCACCACTCATGTTTGGCTGGAATTATGAAAACTATTTTTTATGTGTCTGGTGTCTGAAAATATAACAAAGAAAATGTCAAAAAAGTTTATTTATTTTTCTTTTGGAAGATTCACTGGCACACCCCCTGTGTACAGAGCTCCTAAAATGGCTTTTCATTACAAAAAGATACCAGAAGACTTTGACTCACTAATTAATCAAGAAAAGAGTGATTCAGGACTAATAATATGGAGAGACAATTATAATAAAAAAAAAAAAAAAAAAAAAAAAAAAAAAAGGTTGAACAAATACAATAAGTTAAAAATACTAATTAATATATTAGTAGTAGTAGAAGGAGGAGAAGGAGCATCTTTATTATAAAGATGACACACTAATGACAGCGAGATAAAGATAACATGCATATAGACACGTGTCCACTAATCACACACAGGTTATTCAGATTTGATGTGCTTTTGCCGTGTTTGTACTTTCCCTGTAAAAAAAAAATAATATTTACATTTGTAGTCAGAAAAACTCACAGCAAGAAGGTCCCGGGTTCGATTTTCCAGGCAGGGGTCTTTGTGTGGAGTTTTCATGTTCTTCCTGGGCTTGTGTGGGTTTACTCCAGGTTCTCCGGTTTCCTCTCACAGTCCATACGTTAGGTTGATTAGTGATTCTAAATTGCCTATAGGAGTGAGTGCCAGTTTGTGTGTGGCCCTTTATAGACTGGCGACCTGTCCAGGGTTGTACCCCTCCTGTGTCCCGCCCTTTCAGAGACATTTGGGATAGACTCCAACAGATCCCTGTGACCCCGAATTAGAGAATAAGCGGGTATAAAAGATAAATGAATGAATATGTGCTTGAAGAAATTGAAAGAATCAGGAAACAATACCCGAGGGCTATAAATACTAAAAGAAATGAGGACCACATGACATGAATAAACCAATCGGAACAGGACACACAGACAATCAAATCACATGACAGAAACACATGGGGACCAAGGATCAGATGACAAACAAGAACATGAACATGAAAACACAAACCATAAACTGTTGTACCCGGGTGATGATGAGTATACGATATCAGACGCAGACTTCATGTACGGGTATAACCCAACTGCCCTGGAGCTTTAAATAACAGTCTGATAACCAGACCACATTCTCTCGCAGGAGAGTTCCTCAAACCCTAAAGTCAACCAAATGTAAAAAAGGACACATGTCAGCCAAAAAGTTCCATAAATTATTAAATTTATTTTTCCCTGTTAATTCATTACAGCTGTCCTCTTCTGAAGCAATCAATTGTGCAGTTTTTAGTGACTTCCTGGATGAACCGTCGATGACTGAAAAGAATTTTGGAAGGCTACCATCTTCAGGGAAAATTTTCTACTGTTCCAGAATATAATCTCTTATTGTGGTTTGCTGGAACCCTTTTCTCGCTATATATCCCACTGTATATCATTAAAAAAAACTCCGCTATAGTTATGTTAACTTTGTTTTGCATATAAGATTGTAACAGAGTCATTGTCAAGAAATAGGGCACTCACAGGCCCCTCTGTTTTTTTGGTCTGACGTGGGTTCTGGATTGTTCGAAAGGTTCTATGTCAGTGATGTTTTAATTCACTTGGGCTGACAGTAATCAAGCCCGAGTGTGCATATTTTAACTAAACCCAGTGAAATAAAGTTAGCTGATTATTTGAGTAGCTATGCAGCCAATTACATTTTAACAGTGGGCTTGATTGGCTATTTAATAAATATAATGATAATTTTAAAGAAAGTATGTTCTGTTTACTCAGGTTAGCTTTATTTTAGATAAAATTTTGTTAAAAGATCTGCAACAATTATTGCGACAAAATATTAAATAAATAAAATACATTTTTGTACAGCACTGCAAAAACCGTGATAACGATGTAAATAACATCAGTGGTTTTCAGAAGGAGAACAGAGCTCCTGAAACACAACCTTAAATTTAAAAAGGAAATAAAAACATCTAAATCTAATTTAAATGTTTATTTAAATCAACATATCGAAAGTTGGCATCCATTTAAACATTTGGTTATAAAAAAAAAAAAAAAAAAAAAAAGATTAACGAGTATATTTTAGTTGAATTTCCTTTAATTAAAGCTGCAGGGTATTGAAAAAAAAATGCGATAGCATGCTAATTAATGCGATACAATCCTTCATCATAACATAATCAACATGTTTCTTCAAACACATTCTCCTGTAAAAAGTGAAGCTGATTGTTCTTGAGGTTTTGAGGAGACTAAAGATTTGTAGTTATTTCTTTTTCGTGTTGCCACCCGAGATGTTCTATATAGAACCATTACAAACAAAATACTGACAGATCTTTAAAAGGTGCTGCTTTTCCCAACTAAAATTCGTGTGCCGGATATTTCACTTAAATTTTGTCCATACATTATTGTTTGAAGTATTAAATGGTTTCTTTATTGTAAACATATTGATATGCACATTAGCGATATTTCAATATATCGTGCAGCCCTACCTTAAATATAGTAAGACGTGGCTAGTATTTTCTATGACGTGAAATTAAAACATGACACGTATGAGTATAGTATTGTTATAATTGCAGATTTTTAATTTTTTAACATCAGTGTTGGCATATGCTTTTTTTAGTGATGTGTTTGGTTTTTTTATTACATTCTTCAATTTGCTAGTGTTTATTGTTTTTTTGTGGTTCTGTTTTCAGACACTACAATTTACAATCTCATCACTTTTGGTCACACTCTTTCGTGTAGTGTCTAAAGCCTCGATTTTAACCACAGTTACGGCCCACAACTTTCACGGCACATTACACGGTCAAACATCATGGATTCACAAACCCAAACGCAGAACCGGCACTGTACCACCACATGTTTGCAGTGACGCAAAAGCAAAGTAATGGGAACCTCCGCTTCAACCAGAGGGTCTGTTTGCTTTGGTGCTACACACACACACACACACCATGTGGGTTAGTCAGGAGGGTTTACTAACTGATAGTGACTCTGTGTTGAACCCTTTTACAGGAAATTAAGTTTATTCTATAAGAATTAAAAGAATTTTTCACTTATGAATTAAACCATCATTAAAGCTTAAGCATTATTGAAATATTACAACAAACATGATATATATAAATTAAAAAATTCATACAATTACATTTAAATCTAGACTTTTAGATAAAAGATCACACTTCATTACATCATTATAGACAAAAATCAGTATATTCTAATATTTCTCTGAAAATCTAATCTAAACTTTACATTTAATCTAATCAATATTGCTCTTTTTATTATTATTATTTTCTCATTTGATCAAATTTTGCTGTTCTTAATATACTGTAGTCGTCGCCTTCTCCTTTCGGCCCTTTCTGTTTCCTTTCAGGGGTCACAATAGCGAATCATCTGTCTCCACCTAACCCTATTCCTACATCCTCGTCCAAACCGGTATAGAATTATGACTGATGATTTACATAATTGGATTTGGCAATGTTTTACATCGGATGCCCTTCCTGACACATGTTGGACAGTCGCAGAAAGCTTTTTACTGCGTGTATGCTCTGTATGAATATGTATGTGACAAATTAAATCTTAAATAAGCATCTAAAATATGCATTCATTCAGTAAAGAAAACATTAGAAAAACATTAAAAAAATAAACGTAACTATAAGAGCATCTATTTATATATATATTAATACTTAATTTGTATTTAGGAATGAACAGAATGGCACAGTGAATCAACAGTGTTTGTGTGTGTGTGTGTGAGAAAGAGAGGGAGAGAGAGAGAGAGCGTGCGAGAGAGAGAGAGAGAGAGAGATGTATGTGTGGGTGATAGCACATTACTGTCCAAGTGACTCTCGCTCGGTCAATAAATTAGATAAGAAAAGATCCATCTGTGGTCTCTATGGTGATGGAACATATAGGGATGAGTGGAGGGGAAGTAAACACAGCCGTTACCACCCAGTCAGCTATTACAGTCAAGCGGCTGACCAGATGTGACTTTTCTCAACACCGCCATCAACTTTAAATCAAATTAGACATCATCTAAACCCAGTCACAAGGAAAAAAACTCGTCTCACACTCCAACAAATCAAACCGATGTGGACTTTCCGACAAAAATAAGTGCCATTTTTAAGACCATGATTTAAAATAAGCTAATAAAAAAAATATATCTTATTGGACATGTATTGAGCATAAAAATAGAGCTATTGAACATAAAATATATTGCACATGCACGGCTGGAAATGCAAACTCAAGGCTGTAAAAGACAAGAGCTAAAATAATGACTAATATTTTGCTAACATCGATGCGATCACACTCATTCTGTCGGCTTTAAAGACCAGATTTATTGTGCTCGATTGTCATAACATTTTAAATAACAGGTGATCAATTTTAATTTGACATTATTCATTATATGCTTCTAACTCTTTAGTGTTTATAAAGAATCAGAATACAGATAGATGTATAATATATAAAAGCATAGACGCGGATATAAATCAGATACATGCATTAGCGTCTGTCGTGTTAGATCGGATTTTCATCTGTTAATGCGAGTCATCCGTCATTAAGTGGCGCATGATGTCAACTCAGGTGGACACCAACAGCAATGTATATAACTATTTTGTTATTTATTATTTTTGTTCACTTAAAATCTGTTTGCCTGTAAACATATATTAAAAAAATTAACGTACTATAAAAAAAAAGGAAAAAATGTTTATAAATTAGTGATCAACGATCAATTGACCAGGCTGCAACGAGGGCTCTGCTGTTTTTTTTTTCTCTTTCCAAAGAGGGCGTCATTTTGCCGACCTTTAACCATAATTCAAATTCAAAATACCGAATGATCAGTTCGCCATTGCATTAATGAATTATTGCACGGTTTTTACTTCCTTTTCCAGTCAGTATGTGTGCATTGGGTTGTTTTGCTGTGTATCGTGTAAATGCAGATATCAGTTTTGAATCAGATATAGTCACAAGATCAAAATTGGTCATAAAGATCTGCATTGTAAATGCAGCCCTAGAGCATCAGGTTATGTTTTGTGAAGAATAATCAATTTGAGAAATGAAAGGAAACACGATAAACATCCATCTTGAATCTCTCAGAAGAAATTGAGGGCAAGTCAACCTGCATCAGATTTAATCATGTATTTAATCTGATTGGTACTCAGAAAATGTACTTTAAATAACCAACAAAAGTATTTCTAAGAAAACGTGAATTTACTGGGAATAAAAAAGCTCTGAGTAAAAGACATCAAAACTAGAGACCTGGAGACCTTTGCTAAATACGGGCTGATAAAGCAGAGGGAAAACGGTCCACATACACAAAGAAAAATCTGTATATTAGGATAAAAGTATTGGGACATCTGTAAAGGTTTTTTACTGGATTGTGCAGTTTGGCTATCGGAATTTTCTTATTCATATTACAAAAGTATTAGTGGCGTACGAGGTCCGTTCCTTTTCCTTGCTGCCAATATAACAAATTAATTTTAATCCTTGGTTATTTACACACTATAAATTTAACACACTTAATAAATTACAAGTGCTCAGGTGTTAATTTTAACTATGACATTCAAAGTCTTGCAGTACTAAATGGCTAAGTGAAAAGTAGCTAAATAAACCCACTATCGATGCATTTATCGTAAACAAGTACCAATTTATTTGCTTTTGAAAAATTAGCAAAATGTGCAAAAAGTTGAATAAGCTATTATTAGCTACACATAATTAACTTCACATAAACAATGTATTTTTTATATTTTCTATTATGTCCATTGACTAAATATTGACATAATATATTGGCATATATATTCAAAGATGTAATTTTGTGAACTCTTGAGGGCCTCCTGGTGGCCACAGGGGCCGTAGCAGCCGCTTAGTTTGCTTATGCCTTGGGTAAGCTGTGGTTTAGACACTTATGCTGGATTAGTAACTCTGGGTTTCAGTGTTTTAATTCATCCCAAAGGTGTTGGGGTCAATGTTCTGTGCAGGATACCCGAGATCCTCCAGACCAGCCATAATACACACCATGTCATCATAAACTCAGGGCTTTGGTCACAGGCATATTGACATGCTGAAACAGTGTTTGGTCTCTTATTTCCAGCGAAACAATACTTTAAGGCTACAACATATTACGACATTCTACGCAATAGCATGCTTTCAACTTTGTTACAAGAGTTTGGAAAGGACACACCTGTTGAGAGCACTGGTGGTAGGGTTTCCACAAACTTTTAGCTATGAGCTAGTAGAGTAAAAAAAAAAAAATAGCCCCGAGTTTATCGGTATAAATTAACAATCAAAGGAACGTAATGCAGCAAATTAATATTTGGCCATTAGGTTGAGTTATTAGATGTTGTGTACTCTAATTCCCCAATTTGAGTTATCCGGTTTCTGCTCAACTGTCTAAAATATCACATCATGTCAGTGAAAATGTAGTCAGAAAAAACATTTGAATCTAAAGTAAATTTACACCAACCACTCCTTGATTATTCCCTAGATCCACTTCAACCTTAGAATAAAAACCCCACATTCTTACAACTGTTTTAGACAAAATAGTAGCCATCTTACAAGTTTTATACACGTGTCTTCATCACTCCTACATAAGCATAAGGAGTTAAGCTAAGAGCTCTTTTCTATCTAAAGAACAATCAATAAAGGAACTTTTGTTTTTGCATACACCAGCGTGATCTCTCCAAAGTGGGATGTCCAGTTCTAGAGTGTGCTTATGTAAGATCTCAAACTGGGTCAGTGCACCACAGAACTTATGCTAGCATTTGTGATGTCTCATCATGATCATGAGTCAGCAGCTAAAACTCTGCCTAGATAAAGTGTGATGTCAAAACCATTCCTACTGTATTATTAGATAAAGTGTGATGTCAAAACCATTCCTACTGTATTATTAGAAACAACGTTCTCGGCTTTACAACCCTCTGGAGAACTGATCTAGAATAGCTCCAAAAGTAAGTGTTTATCTTTGGAGTTTAATAGTGGCTACACATTTATATATTGTAACAGCAAAGATTTAGCATTTAGCTTGGCTAAGAATTCATATAGTAACAAAACAAAAATTCTTTGTAAATAAAGTACTTCATGAATTTGTAAACAGTCAGCAGGCCCCTCCGGATTAAGGGAGTCAAAAAATTTGTTATTATAACAAGCCTTTGAACCTTAAACTATGGTCTATTATAAGGTTTTCACACACAGGAGATGAAGGTGGGAAGCAGAGGACAGGCAGTTGCTTTGCTGAGGCGATCCCTAAAGGGAACAATCAAAAAGAGAAGCATAAGACATGCAAACTCTGTCTAAAATCATGTACTTCCTAATTATGCAAATTCTATATACAGTACATTTACAGCATATGGCAGACGCCCTTATCCTGAGCGACTTACATTTATCTCATTTATACAACTGAGCAATTAGAGATTTGCCCAGCAGTGGTAACTTAGTGGTGCTGCGAATTGAACCCCGATCTTTTCACTTTTACCTCCCACTATATAGTATGGTTACGGTATTATCAATAAAATCCAGATGTACTACATCTGGCATGTTGATACTTACACGTGACTTACAGGAACCCTAATTTTAAAGTTTATTTTAATGATGTTTAACAAGTACAATGTAACTATAAGGACCAACGTTTGCTACTTAAAGCACAAAAAGTGCCATGTCAGTGCTTTATGCCACTTCTGCAATTGTGCATGCTATGCATTCTTCAAAATCTTGGCAGGAGTACCAGGGCATTTAGGAACTTTATGCATACAGTATTTCACATACTATTGAACCGGACATACTGCTCGCATCGCATACTCAAATTTATATAGTATGGAAGTATGCCATTTTGGACTGCGCCATAGTCTGATGCGTTTCTGTGCTATTAAGCTAAATGTCTGCATGACACTATTCCAGTAACCATAAGCACCTAAAGACTTAGAAAGAAACTGAGTGAGGCAGGTTGGGGTGTTATGTATTTTAATGTAGCTAGGTGGTCCAGTTTTAGCTTTTAGTAGCAACCATCTTTTGTTTTAAATCATATATGGGCAGTTACATAAAGGCATTGGGGGGGGGAATAAAAATATGCTGGGGTGGGAGAATATAAAAAGATCGGAAACATGATCAAAAGGGGTTTTTTTTACCATTTCAGAGGTTAAATAGCATAAACAGGAAGACCAGCAACAAAGTGCAGTAGTCCAAGTATGAACGGACTAAAGAAGTACACGAGAGGCCTTCCTGGTAACAACAGAACACATCATTTTCCAAGAAACCAGCTTGAGCGTGTCATGTTTTGTGAGGTGAAAAGGATAGACAGATTGTCTATGGTTACATTAAGTGTGCATACATGACAGAAGGTAAAATCAGATGGCTGTTCAGTGAGATCACAGGATTATAATGTAAAGATGCATGTTCAGGGATGAGACGTGTTTAAGACAGGTACAAAGAGGATGAATGTCATCACAGTAGCAAAGAGTATCAACTCCCTAATAAATATGAGTATAGAAAAAGAACAGAAGAGGACCAAACCTTGGTTAACTGTAAAAGATTTAGAAGGCTGGACCCAATGACAGTTTGGTTGATGAAGTGAGAAAGTGTTAGCTCAGTGGTGAAGTTGTTGGACTGATGATCAGAAGATCATGGGTTCAATTTCCAGCAGCACCAAGCTGCCACTGCTGGGCCCGTGTACTGAACAGTTGGATAAAAATGAGATAAATATGGATATGAGCACCTGCCAAATACCAGAAATGTAAATATAAGTGCCACATACCATTCCTATGGACTCATGTGATGTTTTTGTCCAACATTACACAAACTGCACAGACAATAACCCCAGCTACAGATTAGAGCCTAGAGGTTTAGGGCAATAAACTGTGCCCTATTTTATATTATAATTCATTTATTCATTTTCTATCCCCATATTGCTTATTCCCTAATTGGGGGTCACGGGGATCTGCTAGAGCCCATCCCAGCCGCCTCTGCAAGGGGTACACCCTGGATAGGTCCATCACAGGGCCACACATACACACACTCACTCACTCCTATGGGCATTTTAGAATCACCAATCAATCTAACAAATGTTTTTGGACCGTGGGAGGAAACCGGAGTACCCGGAGTAAACCCATGCAAACACAGGGAGAACATGCAAACTTCATACAGAAAGACCCCTGGCCAGGAATCGAACCGGGGCCTCCTTGCTGTGAGGCAACAGTGCTAACCACTAAGCCACCGTGATGCCCCACGTATTATAATTCCTGCCATAAAATTGCTCTACTGTTAATAATCTGTAACAATATTATTAAAAATAATTCCTTGAAGCTTTGAAAATAACCAGGAACAATGTCTACCTCACTCAGCCTATGGGATGTGGTGTGTCAGTTATTTTCAGGCAACAATTTAAACTATATTTTTTCTGAAGACTGCCTTAAAGGTCATGTGATGAAAGGACTCGTCGAGCTACACACTGTTATTATCTTCATTATAATTGGATTCAAAGTTTCGGTCCATTGTTCACCTGAATGTTTTACCAAGAACCTTTTGTACCAATTCTACATACTAACAAATACATTCTACGATTATTATTGGTTCCTTCTGTCCAAACATTAATGTATCCTAACTAGGATATCCTATTGGACAAATTCAACATTTTATAGTTAAAATTACATTTTAAATGTGAACTTTACTCCCTTTTTAAAGAAAATATCCAATCTATATCCAATCTTCTTAACTCGCCAATGAAATACTGTGTTATAGTATGTGTCAGAGGCTGCATTAACACTGCAGGTCTTAATGCCCAATTCCAATTTTGTGACTATGTTTTTTGGGGTTTTTTTTCAATGACCTGTTTACATCTTTTAAAACTGACCAGTATCCGATATCTGCATTTACACTATACGCAGCAAAACACCCAATGTGGACGTACTGACCGGGAAAGGAAGTAAAAACGACGCAATAATCAATAATGGACGAAGACGAAGTTATTATTCAGTATTTTGCTTCTACGTCATTTTTAAAGGTCGGCAAAAAAAAAAGAGGCCTTTTTGCAGCTTGGCCGAATGTAGCATTAATCACTAAGTTATAAATATCTTTTTTTTTGGAATGCGTAATTTGTATACAGACAAAACAGATTTTAAGTACACAAAACAAATATCAGAATACTCAGTTGTGCCAAGTTATATATAGTATTTTTCCATTTGGTGTCCACCTGAGTTGACGTCATGCTTTACTGTTGCTTAATCAATGATGCTTTTTTCCACATTGGAATAAGGCCTGAAACTGATCTTTTTTCCTGCTTAATATCATGAATCATATCCAATCTGTGCCACATTAAAGAAAAAATTTAATCGGAATTGGGTCACTTGGTACGTGCAGTGTAAATGTGGCCAGAGAGTGTGTCTCTATAATTCTACATAACCAGAAACAGTTTATCACTAGATAATTTTGGATATTTAGGTCTAAATGCAATATTACAATACACATCATTCACTTCCTTTCATTCAAGTTCACAATAGTAGCATGCTGTCTCTTCGAAACTGTTTATGTTTATAACACTGAACACATAACCTGGTGACAGCTGATAAGGAATTAAGTGGCTCAAAATGTTATAAATAAAAAAAAAATTTAAAAAAAACCTCAACCAGGGAATTTAAACTTAGCCATTATTAAAGTAAAACATTCATACCTAAATTTACAGCATTTGGTAGACACTCTTATCCATTTATCTAACTGAGCAATTACAGGTTAAGGGGCCCAACAACGGTAGCTTTGTGGAGCTGGGAATTGAACCCACAATCTTCAGGTTGGTGATCCAACACCTTAACCATAAGCCACCACTCCTGCATACTTGCTGATACAATAATGATATACATTCGTAAGCGTTGCAGAGCTGCAGTCCTGATGTCATTATGGTTTTATTTGTAGAACAGTGTTAGTAGTAATATCAGTGAGGTTAAAGTGCAATGACAATAAAAAGAAACTTAACATTTATTTACGCAGCAAAAAATTATTTACATCCCACCCAGAAAAAATGATCTGTTTCACACTAAAGAATATAATGTGATATGTTTCTCTTTATGAATTAGACTAAGTTAACCTCCTGACTTTTACAGTACTAGTCGGATTTAAGTGGATTTTTTAATTGCAATATTTGTATTTTTTTCCCCCAGTAGTTACACTTTTATGCTATAGCTTAAGCAAGGACCAGAGAACACTATTTTAAGTATAAAAAAAAAGCGGACCAAATTCTCTAACAAACGAATGAACAGTAACTTTATGCCCATATTTGGACATCCTACCAAAGTCATCACGTAATAACGACCATTTTGGAAGATATTATTACAGTTCTTTCAATTCTTGTATAAGGAATATTTACCAGCACGCAAAAAATCTTCCATTTCTGTGACATATAACTTCACAGGTCTTCTTGCATGCACCAACACTCAAATCAAAAACAAATAATATTTCTCACTTCTTCATTTAACAGCACTTAAGGTTTAACAAGATATTGTTTTGCATACTAATGATATAGATTGTTCGGGTGCAGTTGTACGTAAAGTAAAAAGACTTTTAGTGAAAGTCACTATAGACTTTTAAGTGATATTATACTGATACTGAAAGTGTTTTCTATCACTATAAAAATATAAGACTTAAATTGGGTGGATATCCAAGCATCTGTTTAGCTCCAATGAAACAAACAATTAAAAACAATAAAAATTCTTAACTGCCAGAAAAGGGACTCGTCTCACAGACCAAAAAGAATGTGAGGTAGAGAAATGCAGATAATTGGCTTTTGTCAGAAGAAAAGGGCTTATTATCTTTTCAGATAAAGCGTTCTGATCATGCATGATTGAAGTATTCATAGGCAGTATGATGTGTATGTGTGTGTGTGTGTGTGTGTGTGTGTGTAGGTTGTAAAAGGAGGTAAAAAGTCTACCTTAGTAATTAGTCTCCCATGAAAGTGGCTCCAGTTGCGGACGGTGCATTTGGTACCTGGGCCTTCAGTGTGGACTTACCCGACTGATACACCTTAATACCACCACTACACCACTGAGGGTTTCACAGAACAGGTGTATTTATACTGAGACTAAATTACACACAGATGGACTCTGTTATCTAATTAGCTGACTTCTAAGGGCAATTGATTGCACTGGATTTTAGGGGTATCAGAGTACAGAGGGGGCTAAATACAAATGCACGTCAGACTTTTTATTTGCTTAAAATTAAAAAAAATATATATATCATTTTTGTTTCACTTCACAATTATGTGCTACTTTGTGTTGGTCTGTTACATAAAATCTCAAAAAAATACATTTCAGTTTGTGGTTTTAAGGTGAAAAAAATGTCAAAAAAGAGTCAAAATGGAGTCGGAAAGCTAGAGGTAAATTTTTTCCCACAAAATCCTGATCCTAATCACGTGGAAGTGGGACAGAAATAGTTTAAAATTCCACTCCCATGTCCTATTCTACACCAGATTCTACCTCAACCTCACCCACCACCTTTGGGATGAACTGGAACCTAGACTGCAGCCCAGATCTCCTCACCCAAAATAAGTGTCTGATCTCATTAAAACTATTGTAATTTTACACAATTAAAACGCACACATGAATGTAATAGTCAGATGTCCTAATACTTTTGTATTAATATTATATACATTGTAAGCATTAAATAGAATATTATGTGATGTTATTTCATGAAGTAAGTATTTCATGAAGTTTCACAAGTAAATGTGTTCCAAAGGTTTTTTGACCCAATAACATTCAAATATTAGCTAAAATATTCAGGTAAGTTAAGATTGAATTGTCTGACTGTACTAAATTGATCACCAATAACTCACACTAATAGATTTTCATGTATTAAAAAATAGGTCATAACATTATAAATAATTTTATAAATTCTAGCTTCCTATTCAGCTTGTTAGCTTTAGCTTTGACGAATAGGAATTTACAGATCTCTTTAACGGCTATTTATAGATTCAAAATGATCAGTTATACCTGTTATTAAATAATATTGTTTCCTACTTCCTAGAAATCCGAAAAATATATATTACCTGTTATAGAACTCATATTTATATACACATATTCAGCAAAACGTAACACAGTTTTCTTGAAATTGTATAATAGCACAGCCACTTCATTTAATACAGCATCTCAAGCACCAAGACACGTCTAGAGCTTCTCACTTCTGATCTGAGTATATTCATAGCAGATATTATTTGCATACCTCACTTCAATTGGTCACAGGGTAAATGATCAGGACCGCTGCTGTGAAGCGATTGGATGAGAGCTCAGGAGGAGCGCAAAACCATGATTGAGAAAATCTATAAATAGAACACACAGACACCCACAGACACAGAAGCACCTGTCAGCTGTATGCCATGCACATCTCAGAGTGCGTTTCATCTCGCAGCAACTGAAGAGCTTGGAAAGCTTCTAAGACTTATTTAATGAGGTTTAAACTATTTTTTTTTTCTCCAGGAACTATCCAGTTTATTGAAATAAGAGCATCATTTAGAAAGCATGTCTCTGGACGTGAAGGAAAAAAGAGAGGTCCGTCTGGTGTTCATGGGAGCCGCTGGCGTAGGCAAGACAGCTCTAATCCAACGCTTCTTGCAGGATCGGTTCGAAACCAAGCACCGGCGCACCGTGGAGGAGCTTCACAGCATGGAGTACGAGGTGGCCGGCATTAAAGTGACTGTGCACATCATGGATACCAGTGGCAGTTACTCGTTTCCAGCCATGCGCAAACTCTCCATTCAGAACGGCGACGTCTTCGCCCTGGTCTATTCCGTAGATGACCCCGAGTCGCTGGAAACAGTTAGGAGTCTGCACAAGGAGATTCTAGAGATCAAAGAGGACAAGTTCACACCAATAGTGGTGGTGGGGAACAAAACAGACTGTAAGGGTGACAGAAGGGTAAACACTGAAGATGTTGCTGGCAGCATGGAGCTAGATTGGAACAACTGCTTCTTGGAAGCCTCTGCGAAAGACAACGACAACGTGCTGCAGGTGTTCCGCGAGCTGCTGCAGCAGGCCAACGTGCCAAGCCGCTTGAGCCCGGCACTGAGGCGGCGCAGGGAGACCTTCCCCAAGAACGCAGGAGCTCGACCACCCATGAACAAGACCAACAGCTGCACCATGTCCTAAAGTTCTCTTCACAAAAGCATCATTGTAAGTATCTGAGTACAGGGCGGAAAGTGCTGATGGGAAGAAAAGGAGGAGACGAGGAGACGAATTTAAAAAAAAAAATCAATGTTTTTATCATAATGGAAAGGAAGGAATTGACGATTGCTTGATAAGAATGTGGCATTTCTTGTCAACAATATTTGCACTGAACTCCGATTAAAGCTTGTTGTCAGGTTTTAACCTGATGCCAATGGACTCTGGTGGACAAACCTGTAAAGACTGTAAACATCAAATCTTCTGACCCATTTTTATTTAAAGGTTGCTTGTATAAAAACTGCATTAATTGCAACACAGTATTAAGCCATTGATTCTATTTTATTTCATTTGATTCATGTAATAAACCATGTAGTTTTTATATTCTAGAACTATTAAAATTATTATTTTAATCATAATTGTAGAATTATTGTTTAGTAGCTAAACTTTCTATGTTTTATTACAGTATGAAAAATAAATCCTTGAATGAGCAGACATGTCCGACTGATGATTTAAAGGAATTCCATTAAGAACAATGTCTATAATTATGCAATATTTAATACATAAATCACTTTATACATGTAAAATTAAAGACTTTACATATAAAAACACTTTATTTGATCATTATTTATAATACAAAAAAAGGAAGAAATACTAATCATAAGTGATATTAGAAATCAGAAAGCTGACACCTGTGGAAAAAAATGTATTCCAGCCGTCTACTGCCATCTAGTGGTGATTTGTCCTGCACATCTTTACAGCTGGTTCTATGCACAAGGCTCGAATTGGTTATATAATTAAAATTCCCTGCTGATTTTCTATGTTTGCCCACTAAGAAATTATTTTAATAGTATTTTTTTTATTCTATCAGTGAGAGACAGAATAACAGAGGAAAAACTCATTTAATTAGTTAGTGAAATATGCATTTGACTCCTTCTCGAAACAAGATTCAGTGCTTGGTGGCAGACAATTCCGGCAGTTGGCCACCAGTTTTGCACACATTTCACCTCTCTTTATATACCTGCTTTCCAGGTTGTTAAGGTTTTTTGACCTTGTGTTTTGGGTCATTGACATGCTGGAATATCCATCTATGACTTATTTTCATTGTCCTGGCTGAGGGAAGCAGGTTCTCACGCAAGATTTAACAGAACATGGCCCCAACCCTCCCTTTTTTTGATGTGAAGTTATGCTGTTCCCTATAGCAGCAAAACACCCCCCAAAGCATAATGTATCCACCTTTATATTTGATGGTGGTGATGGTGTTCTTGGGGTCATAGGCAGCATTTATAAGCAGCACATGAATAGAGGTCCGTCTGGCCTCTATTCAGACGGGCCTCTACATGTGCCTTCTTAAGCAGGGGAAACTTGCGGATGCTGCAAGATTTCAGTGTCTCACAGCGTAGTGTGTTAGCAATTGTTTTCTTGGTGACTATGGTCCCATCTGCCTTGAGATCATTGATAAGATCCTCCAATGTTGTTATAAGCTGATTCCTTATCGTTCTCATGATCACAATCTCCACGAGGTGAAATCTTCTAGGAGCCCCAGATTAAGCGAGATTTCCATTTGCGAATAATCTCACTAAGATGCTTGGCGGTGGTCTTGTTGCCCATTCCAGTCTTGTGTAGGTCTTCAATCTTATCCCTGACTTCTATGGACAGCTCGGACGTTCGGAATCTGATGAATTGGTTACCTCTATGGACAGGTGTGTTTAATACAGGTAAACTGAGATTAGGAGCACTCAATTTAAGAGAGTTCCTTTAAGAGAATTTTACCTGTATAAAAAAACAGGTGGAAGCCAGAAATCTTGCTAATTGATAGAGGATCAAATACTTATTTTACTTATTAACATGCAAATCAGTTTATAACTTTTAAAATGTGTGTTTTTTCTGATGTTTTTGTTGTTATTCTGTCTCTCACTGTTAGAATAAACCTACAATTAAACTCACAGACTGATCATTTCTTCGTCAGCGGGAAAAAAATATACAAAATAAGCAGGGGATTTAATTGTTTTCCCTCTCACTGTATTTGTATGAAAGGTTGGCTTGTTCCTTAAAAAAAATATAAATAAATAAATAAATAAATAAAAATGAAGTCCAGACGATCATCCATTCAGACACTGCAAAACTTAATCATGTGGATGCATTTAAAGCCACGATCAAATCAGGATGATAGACTGAAGATAAAAAGATTTCTCTTTTCTTGTTACTCACATACTAGTTTCCTTAGCAACAAGTGGAGATAGCGTATACCACCGTTTTAGCGTGATCACTACATAATAGCACATTATATTTTGTCCTGGTTTAGGCAGTCATTTCCAGACATAGACACGAAATACTGTCCACACAATTTATATTATATTTTTACCCCGTACACCTACAGCTTCTCTATACAGCACACACAGTCGCACACGTTTCCCCTTTTCTGAGACAAGGTGTATTGTTCTGCTGATCTAAAATGGGAAGTAATATTAAATGTCAGTACTTTACTTCCTCTTAAATGTCTGGTTATAACACACAGCTGCCTACTAATCTGCTTCACCTGGGTCAGTTTGCATTCGGCATCCAGGCAGCTTGAGCGTTACACACGGTGGTGAGTCTTAGATTAAATCTTTTGGCTGAAATAAATAACACCAATCGATTCGTTTTTGCTGTTTTAAGTGGTGTCAAATATCAACGAATACAAATTGCTGTCTTTGCCCCTTGACTTGGTCTAAGCTCCTCAGTGTCCCCAGTGTTACCCTGAGGAGTTCTGAGCAAGTAAAGGGTCTGAGACTAAATCAAGAGCGAGAATCTGTTAGTAAAGGAGAGGATATGTATTATTTTAGTCTAAATACCATAGAATAAAGGATAAAATGCAAACAATTAGCTATGTACAAAGCTACTAAGGCTACATTAAAGATTGAATAAATGAGGAATTGAATCTGACCACTTAGTATTATTTTAACTGGTATATTATGACGATTCATTTGAGGTTGAGTACAGATATACTGGGATATATTATTTAACGCAAACATTTATAATTGTGTTTTTATGATCCATATCAACTTCAATAAAGACACAGTAAATAAAGCTTTAAGATACAACCATTTTCTTTATTTACGAAAATATGATTATAAATCAATTTCATTTTGATGAGCTGAAATGCAGTTCAGAAGAGCTGGGGAAATCCAGCAAATAAACACAATAATAATAACAAGGAACTTACTTTGAATATGGTTGCCACAGCAACTGCTGTTGCTCACCACCTGTCTGAATGGCACACAACTGGAATGAGTTGTGAACAGGAGGTGGAAGAGAAAAAAAAAAAAAAAAAAAAAAACTCTGTGTGTAAAGAGCTGAGCCGTGAAGAAATTGTACCAACGTTGTGATCAGGACAATATAAAGTAATAAAAAATCTACAAAATGTGCACAAGATGCAAAGTAGACATACACCACTAGCACTGCATTTACACTGCATGTATCAACTGACCCAATTCCGATTTTTCCCTCCAACGTGGCACAGATGGCCGTGTAAGCAGGAAAAAGCACCTAGAGTCCGATATTTTCAGATCGGATTCAGACCTGATCTTTGTCCATTGCATGCATTGACTTTACTTTCTTTTAAAGGTCAGTACGTCTACATCGGGCTGCTTTCCCATGTATAGTGTAATTGCAGGTACGAGAAAGATGTAGGCGGGTCATCAAAAAAAAAATTTATATAGTCACAAAATCGAACTGGGCATCAGGACCTGTGTTGCAAATGCAGCCTAAGATGACTGAGAAACCACATGACTTAGATCACTGGAATTAAGAGCTACTTATAATAAACAAATAATTGCAATGTGTCTCTATAGCGCTAACGTTTTAGGTAGAGATTAACCGAAAATCAGTGTTAGCGATATTTTTGCATTTTTTTCCATTATCGGATATCGGGTTTCATTATCGGTACTTATTACATATATGACACTGCATCTTAGGGCAGCACCATACACCCTTCATCTTGAGGAGAGACGTGTTAACAGCAGTGCTTACAGGTAAAGTAACCTGCTCAACTTTTTTTTAACATATCACCAAATGATGCATGAATGACATGTGTTACATAAATTCTATTACACCGTTTAGGCCTGGCATTGAGAAATAGAGACAAACTTCAGAAGAATCGCACGATCTATAGAACATTTTATTTTATATTTCTGCCATTTGGTAGGGTGACCTTTTAACAAAGTGGTAGCGGTTTAAGGGCCTTGCTTAGGGGCCCAGAAGACTGCTTAGTGGTGCTGGAAATTAAACCCGAGATTTTCTGATCAGCAGATTAACAACTTAACCACTGAGCTACTATAGAAATTCTTGCCCCAAAAACGTAACTTTAGCTGAGTTAAAGACGGATTTAAACAACTGCTTAGTACAAATTAAGACAGCTTTACTGAACTGTCTCTGTCTCAAAAATCGCATACTACTTAACTAGGTACAACATCTGACCAAGTATGTACTTCCTAACTGTTAAAAAAGTATGTTCTATATAGAGTAGGGTACATGACTTGATATGGTCACATGACACAGCAGTGCAAATTTAAAAGAGTGCAATTTTGTTTTTTGTTTTTTTTTAAGTACTTAAGCACTTTCTCCACTTCCGGATATGAAGAGTTGTCTCTCCTGTAGTCTCATGGGATAGTAAAGTGCACATTGATTACATACTTCATAATCCAACAACTTTTTGCGTACTTCATTTTACATACTGGATTCGGAGATTCTACACATTCCATACATGCTATAAAGTATGGAAGTATGCACTTTTAGACGGAGCCTCAGTCTTGTAAGGCTGCCATTTCACTGGTAAGTACCGTCACTGTATTTATCGTGTGTTTTTGCTCAGTTTCAGACCCTTCGATTTATACTGACGTAGAAAGAAGGAAACCAAAATTTGTTTCTATTTATTCTGACTAGTGTTGCACACAGTACTGCACTGCTTGATTACGCAGCTTCATTAATGTGACATGTGCATATTTATCTGGTATGTAATGCTGGTATGTAATCACTAATAAGCCTTTTATCGCATTCGTGCTAATTCATTTTTATTTATGGTTAAATGTATATTAAGGACACAGATCTGTTTGTATTATGCGTACATGTTAGTGTTATCATTTTATATTTTAGTAGATTGTTTTTACAGAATATAACTTTAGACTCCTACTACATATTTAATTACGAAGGATGTCAATAACCCAGATAACTTTGGTTTATATGTTAAGGGAAATACTGTTTAATAATTATATATTTACGAATGATCGTTTGTTAATGTTTAGCTGCCTTAACCGGTGTAACTGAATTGGTGGAAAAATGTCAATACGGACAGTGCTATAAATATTATAATTTTTTTCAAACACATTAGTAGAACAATAAATAAATATTGCTTCTGCATATTGGGTATCGGTCACATGTGCAATTAATCTGGATCAGTATCGGTTCTAAAACAAAAAAAAAACAAAAAAAACCCAAAACAATAGTGGTTGATCTTGAATTTTTAGGACCATGTAGGCTCAAAAGCACTCATTTTTACTTTTTAATTATCGAAGAGAATTCTACAAATTTCAGTTTGATACAACATTAAGGAATCTTGCATTTGTTTCAGGTGCATGTGCAGCCTTTAGAGCTACTAAAGAGACTGCCTTCATACTCAAACAGTTTCTTTAATCTGGCCTAAAACCATTTCAATAAATAGGCTAATATTATTGGTTTGAATCATTTTTTTTTAAGAAACCTGGCACTCCTAGCACATGCAGTAGAGGTGGAAGTATCTCCTCTATTCGTTGTAAATGACTTCTCTTTTCACAGTGAGGTCACGGCTCAGTCTAATCGTCTACAGTGATATTGCGGAACAGGTAGGCCATAGACTCGCCGTTGTGGATACGTCGGATAGCCTCGGCTAGGATCATGCTCACGTCCACAGTCTTGATCTTCGGGCACTGCAGCTTCTGCACCTCGTGTGGGACAGTATTCGTCACCACCACCTGGAAATAATGGGATATACAGAATTTTTGACGTCCTTTGTGGAATTAACAGTTCATGTATACTTGTAATTTAACATAAAACAACAAATAAGTCTGTCTTTATATTTAGTTATTTGTTTACCTAATATTAAAAAAATCAATTAAATGTGTAAACTAGCCAGTAATGACATAAAACCTAAAAAGATAAATTGTACTTTTGTTCTCTTAATTTGCATTTCCTGTTTTTCTCTTACTGGTGGTTTCTGACAGTTCTATGACATGAGTCACCTCACATGGTTTTAGAAGGGGGGAAAAAATAAAGACCTCATCTATGGCAGACTCTTCGATGAGGCGTGGAGCATCAGCTGACAAAAGGCCATGGGTGGCCATGATGTAGATCTTATACGCTCCTCTCTCCTTCAGGATCTCTGCTGAGGCCACAAAATCTTCCACATCATCAATAATGTCATCCTAGATAAGGGTTTTAAAAAAATAAGCATCATCAGTTTTATACACACACACAGGTCTGTATATAATTGGCAAGTTAGTAAATAGACCAAAGTAGCATCTTATCTCATCATCTCACGTTTGTTAAAAAAAAAAAAAAAAAGACTGTCAAACAGAGAATGAGTCTTAATCTCAATCTCCAACAGTGATTAGATAATGCAGATAAATTTGGTTAAATTGCAGGCTTTAAAATAGGTCCTTAACAATAATATAACATATGACCACTGATGCTGCAGGGTGAAATTTGAAATTTGGGGCAAATTTTCAAGATTCTTTTGCACTGGTCAGATACGCATGCCATTCAGAATCAAACCACATATTAAAGTCACTACAGCACATAGGAGACTTGTTAAAAGAAAGAAATGCAACTTATCACTGTCTACTGAAATGGGATAAAATTACCAACATCTAATACTGCAATTAATCTAATGTCTCCTGTTAAAGTTAATAATAAAGAATAATTCGCCTTAAAAAAAAAAAAAAAAAGTATATATCTTACAATGATAATGGCGATGCGTCCGCCGACATCTCCCACCACTGTAATGGGGGGCTTCTCCTTGGCCATCATTACTAGAAAGAAAAAGACATTTCAGCAGGTTTTCTTTTTTCCTTTTAAAACAAGAGGTGGTGGAGATGGAGACCATCAAATAAACAAGGCTTTAGATTCAGAGTTGACTGATAAAAACAGTATATATTATTTCTGACATTAATAATCTTTATTTAATAATTATTTCTGACATTAATAATCTTTATTAATAATCTTAATAATTGTCACTATCCCTTCCTCTACCAAAGAGCAGCTGTTAAACTCCGGAATCTGATTGGCCACAGGGTATTTTATTTTCTTGATTCTGCTATGACTTAAATGTTAGGTTACTGTTATTGATCTAAGTTTTGGTCCGTGTGTTTCAGCTGATGTTGCCCTGTATATCCTGTCATATCAACATAAACGCCTTAAAAAAAAAATTCTCCTCCTGCTGACACATTCGATGAAGTTTATTCAGCTTATTTATTGTTAAGGTGCTAAAATTAACTTATATAGACGGGATATAAAAAGTGTCAAAGTCTAATTTTACAGCAAAAAGCCAAAATTGAATACATTGTTGTATTGGACGTACTATAAACTACTGGATAATCTATAAAAAAATAACTTACAAAAATAAATAAATATTAATATAAACTTCAGCTCAAACATAATAAAAGTTTGATGAATAAAATAAAATAAGGTTGATAAAATGCAGTTCACTCAACTTTAACTGTGGTTTATTACAAGTGGTGCGCCATCTGGTGGTGATTTTGCAAACAAGATTCATGTGTTTACGCTGCTCTTTTTTTTTTTTTTTTAATAATAACCCTTACACATCACCTGGAAATCTACACAAACACTAGTCACCTAATAGTACCTTTTCTTTGATGGTTCCCATTTTACCCCACCTACAATTCTGCACACATTACTCACAGCAAACTCATTGCAGCACATGCCATGCAGAAAAACAATCATAGCTTTTTTTGTTGTTGTTATTCAATAACGAAAGTGAAAAGTATCCGAGAGCTTTCCACACAAAAGTCTGTGCAGAAAAAATGCAATGAAAATTTCTTACTCAAAGCCAGCAAATCCGAGCAAATCCGGCTACTGAAATTCAGGGGCTGCTCAAAACTACAGGGTTGCCCTGACTTTCGATTCAAGCCTAACAACCATGCCACCAACACATGCCTCCAAACTAGCAAACCAAGTAGTCGTTTAGTTGAAGGTTTTCCAGTAATTTAGGCTGGAAGGAAATGGCTTTTTTCTGTTACAGTTAAATGACGAGGTAATCTAATTTGATCTGGAAAAAATAAAAATAAAAAATAACATTTTAAGATTATCATCATCCAACTTCAACTTTTTTAGAAAGTTTATTAGAGATACTTAAACGTTTAAAATTAAACTTAATTCTTAAACCATTATTGGTATTCCCAGACTTTTTCCTTTTGTCTTTTTCCTCAAGGTCATGTGTTTCCAAGGCCTTTCAGAGGTCTTGGTTCCAAGCAACTAAAAAAAAAAAAAAAAAAAAAAAAAAAACTAGTCCAATCATCTAATCTACAGAGATCTAGACAAGCAGGCTCGCCGCGTTGACTAGCAACACTGAGGTCGGATCAAACCCGAAGGCATGTATATATTATCAAGCATTAAATGGTTCCGGTCGTTGGAAAGAATGATTTTTAAACCAATCTTGAGGTTTCTCAATCCTGTCAGGAAGCAGTCTGAATTCTACACACCTGTTTCTACATGAAGAACTAATTAGGGAAATTAAGGAAATTATAAATGGGCTCAATCTACTAGAGCTGTGATGACTAAACACGTGATGCATGAGACTGAATACGAATATAATGCATGGAACAATGCAAAAATCAAAACGGTTTAAATAAACCTGGATCATTGTAATAAAAATGATGGGATGTTTTATTTAGCATCTCTATGCAGGGAAGGAGCACAGAATGCTTTTGGCTGCAGGTATTGAGAGTCCTCGATTACTGCATGCATGCACAGAGGAACCATTTCAGTGTGGTCACTGCTGTGATCAGAAGCAAAAGAGAGTTAATCATCATACTTGGAAGCTCTATGCCTGGGAACGGAGCCTGTTGCTTGCCTATTATCAACAAATAAACACCAAAAAAAAAAAAAAAAGGTTCCACACAGACAGCTTATAAAATACAAAATGATGAGAGCAAAACTTGAAAAAATCCTCAGAATCCATTTAGAAATGAGCTGGGCTACGTTATCAGTACGAGCTACTGCAGATTGGTTTCATAATATTCAAAATCCATTCTCTTTTTTTCTTTTTCTTCATGATGTATTATATGTTATGAAATACACTGAAAACTCCTGTTATGGGGATTAATACGTGTATCCAATTGTGATTAATAACTGTAACAAAGCTTTAACTGAGTTAAAACGGTTGTGTTTTGGTTTTTGCCCTGGATTTAGAACAGCTGTATGTAAAACGGCGTATATAGACGATTCCCCACTTACACTGCGGAAAGGTTACACAATTATGTGTAATATAAATGAAATTTGGGCGTACTTCAACCGGTATAATGTTGATGTTGTCACGTGACATACGACATCACAGCAGCGCAAATTTAAAGTTAAACAAATTTGGCTTGGAAATAGTGGAAGTAGCAGATAATCCGGGAACTTTTCGCATACTGTTTTTCCACATACTAACTATCCGAGCACACCGAGTTTAACATACTATATAGTACGGACGTATGCGATTTCAGATGCAGTGTTTTAAATCCAGCTAAGATTTGAAGGGATAAACAGGTTACAAAGACTGTCTATCTTTTCTGAGAATTGTCCAAGTCCACATGACATAGACAGCAAACACAAATGAAAAGGAATTAAATTTAAACCATAATAATTCTATTAAAGCGACAGCAGAGTAGTCTCAAAAGACACAAACCGTAAAATTCAGTTCTGGACATTTATAATTAATCTAAAAAATTGGAGAATGGTGTGTGCTTAGAATTTAATAATGCAATGAGTGCTTTAGAATAGCTGCTAATATAGGGATGCAAGATTTGCACTTATCACCACCACCCCATAATGCAGGGAAAGCACGTGTACCAAATGTACATTCCTGACTACTAAGTATGTACTAAACCCTAAGCAAGTACACATTTTTCTAATGTTAAATTAGTATGTTTTCTACATAACATTTTCTATGATATGGAATGAAATTTTGAAATTGACACGACGTACGATGTCACAGCGGCCCGAATTTCAAGTTGGATAATGTTTAAGTTGAATTATGTTAAACGAGTGCAATTTTTGCATTTCAGTTTTGCGTTTACGCTTTCCACCACTTCCGCATATTACGTCTCTTGTGGACTGATGGGATAAACAAACTTTGCATCATATGAACACCTGAAAGCCAGACGGGGGCACTAGGTCATCTGGGAACTTTTCGCGTACTGTATTTCACACAGTAAGGATTTGGACATACTAACTGCCTCGCATACTCAGTTTTGCCTTATATAGTAGGGAAGTATGCAATTTCGGACAAGGCCTATATTAATTCATGCTACAACCTTGAATCACTCTGTTGCCTTAAGACGGTTATATCCGTCTATACTGGTGACTCTTACATGGCAGCTCGAGTCCTGGGTGGCCTGAAGTGTTGCGCACACAAGGAGGAGAGTGCCGTCCATCCGCCATGTCTGATTCCGAACACTGCGCCTCCCCGTGAATTACAGCCAGGCCCAGACGCAGACGCTCCGCATAGGACTGAGCCCTGTGAGGAACAAATAAAAGGTCTCCGATATAAACCTGCAGCCGGTAGCAGATCAGGCATATATTACTGTACATTTAAACATCGCTCGGCATAAATAACTGTATATGATGTGCATCAATAGTACATAGCATTTGCAGTTAATGACATGATACATGTCTAATAACACAGGCTAGATATTAGAGCTATACAAACTGTAACATTAGCGTTAATACCTTTTTGCAGCAGATGGTGACTTTGCAACAATAATGGCATTTCTGTAATCAGGTACCTAAAAAAAAACAAATAAAAAGATATATATTAGAAGTAGCTTTAGCAATTAAGGTGCGAATTACCTGGCAAAGGGGAATTTTTAAAAGCTAATATATAAGAGCTTTTCACACTACATTTAACCCTGGGTTCATGGTATCAGTTTTTAACCTGGTTTATGAAACCTTACTCTGAAGCAGGGCTGGATCTATAACTGATATCATATTGAATAGTGATAAACTTTTAGATCAATAATGATAAGCTCTGGAAATTTTTCGATTGAATAGCGCAAACCATTTTAAGATACGGGTACAATCAGTACAACAGCCAAACATACATTTACAAAACAAAAAAAGCCATGGATCCATAACATTTCAACAAAAATTATGTGATTACTTGGTAAAGGATTTCGTAAACTATGTAATCCAGACAGGGGCTTTGGGATTATGGCCGTCATAGAGTGAGATGAAAGCATCAATCCCGCACAAAATCCTTTTTTTATTGCACTACTTTGAGTGAAGCTGAGTTAATCTTGTTTTCTATGAACTGGACTGACATCGTTGGGCTATTTTTGAGAACGCTTTTGAAAAGAAGAAGAGCTCTAGCTCTAGAGATCAGGTCAACATCACACATCCACAAAAAAAAATATTGAAAAACGGACTTCGTGATTGACAGGCGCATATGTGAAATTCATGATATTGCTGAGAAAATGCACAGTGACCTCCGGAAAAACGAGACTAAAACTGAGCGAGCTGGAATCCCGTCAGGACGGAAATATCCTCAAGGACATTGCGAAGGGTAAAAAGCATGCGGAGTATAAAGGTCGATGATGTTGAAAATCGTTTTGGGCGTAATAGTTTGCGCCTCGTCGCTTTTCCTGAAGGGGTTAAAGGAAGAGTGTCCTTTATGGACGAATGAGTTCCCTAAAATGATTGATGCTTTGCACCATCTAACATGGACGAGATGTTCTGTATATAGTTTGTTAAGGGCATAAAGACTATTGAGGATCTCTACAAGAGATGTATTTTTTCATTCTCTCAAGACTTCTCCAAGTGATTCGATCAGGCAAAAAATTTTCCTCATTTTCCAAATCGTCCCACTGAATCTTTAATGGATGACTTCTTAAAGCCTGATCCACATCTACAACATTGTAATTCTATCACCTATAAGCTGATTAACAGTACCAATCCAAACTCTTTAAATCAGGCCAGAGATGTTTGGAAAGAGAATTTGGGATTAGAAGAAAAAAAGTATGTTTCACCCCTTTCCTTTGATGCATTAGATTGGACAAAATTAGATTGTTACTCACAGGTTTTTTTTTAGGACTTTTGACAGGATGTGGTGCCCCTTTTTAGAGTATTTACTGGATTTTATACATAAGCTGAGCATACTTATTTTATTTTAGGTTACTGAGGGTGGAAAATTTTAGTAATAACATGGAAGAATAGTTTGTATAAAAATAATTCTAATCTGTTACAGCTGATATTTTATGCAGAAACACAAACAAATAACAAAAAAAAACAAAATGGCCACTGCAATTAACTTGTCTCACATGTCCTTTTAACAGTGGCGGCCGGTGCATTTGGTACATGGGCCTTCAGTGGGGACTAACCCGGCTGATTAGCTCTTAATTATGTCGCAATTATATAAACCATCAATACTATAAAAAAATGCAATATAACGTTGTGTCATTACAGAGAGAGACATTTTGCGTATTAAGAGGAAAAAAACATTTTTATTAAAGCTAGAAACCCTGTTAAAACAACTCCAAACCTCTACACTACAACCGCAACTGTTTTTTTTATTATGTTGTGTTAATTTTAGTACGTTTTTTGCGGCCAAATGTTTAAGCTGTTTTTGTTAAACCATATTTTAAAACAATAAAAGAACAACTGAACTGTATTCATCCAATCACGTTTGTTGGCGCAGCAAATATTTAAATAAGGACATTAACAAAGGGTCAGATGATTATGGATATCCAAGATTGATTGTTAACCCTGCCTAAAATATAAGCAGAGTGAAAGAACATGTTTACAAATAAATCAATAATTTAACTTATGGGTTTAAATAAAACTGCAGGGTAAACTTTTACATGTTAAGAAAAAAAACCCTACAGTTCACTTACCTCCTCTTGGATGTACTGTAGAAGGAATGGAGACGCACGCAGGTTATCCACGGGGAAACTGAAGAAACCCTGGATCTCCTTCTGGTGCAGGTCCATAGTGATGATGTGGGTCAAACCTGGATAAGTGTGACATTTATTATTTATTTATATTTAATTCACTGAGAAATTGCTGCAACAAATAACTGTAGAAAAAAAAAATTATAATAAATAATTAGAGCAGTGGATTAGAGCAAGTAAGAGCAATAAGACAGTGTGGAATAGGTGTGGTAGAGGGCCAGACCTCATATTCTTTCATAGGGCCCTAATTTGCTATTGGTGCCCCTGGACAGACTACTTCTAAAGACAAATATATATACTTTTTGTAGAATAATTAAAAATTGGGAAACATCACAACTAATAATAAGTAACTGAACATTTTCTCTAACCCAAACCCCATTTCTCACTTTCACACAACAATGTAAATGTAATATATTTTGTCTGAAGCCACATGTTTTATGATGATACCTGCTTTGGCGAGCATGGAGGCCAGCAGTTTACACACTATGGATCCTCTCTTCCTCATCTTGCACTGTTTGCTATAGGGAAAATAAGGGATCACTCCGATAATGTTTTTGGCACAGGAGGTCTTGAGTGCATAAGCCATGATTAGCAGCTCCATGATTGCCGTGTTAACATCTCTACAAAACACACACACATGCAGCTGAGGTCATACGTTTTGCAGTTGGTTTGTTAGTTACTTCAACCCCGAATAAACAATTTCACATAGGAGATATTTACATACAGTACACAAGACAAAATAGCAACTGAATCTAGACAAATAAATCCGTTCATTTTTTATATTTATATGCATCAAAGTACTTCTTTACGAGCCTTTAGTTTGTACTTTCGTTGGTAAACCAGCCCACAGTAAGTAGTAATTAGAAAATTCCTTTAGCTTCTGCGCAGCTTTTAAAGAATCTTCTGCATATTTTTAACAGATTTTGGGATGAATTATTTCCCAAGGACAATTAAGGGCCTTTTACACACTGACCACAAGGTGATAATTTTCCCTAATGCTCAAGCAACAGCATACATCAAAGTCATGGCGTATAACATTTTGATTATATTTTTAGGATCCTAATAATTATAGCAATAGTAATAACACCTAACAGCGTAATAGAGGACAGGAGCAGACGGGAGACGCAGGAGAGTGGATGCACAGAGCTTTTATTATTATAAACAACTAAACGGAGTGACAGGACTAACAGAGTAACTGGTCAGGAGGGCGAGTTCTGTCCTTTGCTGTCCACTGGACTCTGTGGAGGAGGTGGGTGAGAGGAGGATGTTGGTTAAGCTGACATCCATCATAGACAATTCCTCTCATCCACTGCATCAGACCGTGGAGGCTTTGAGCAGCTCCTTCAGTAGCAGACTGTTACACCCTCCGTGTAGGAAGGAGCGGTTCCGCAGGTCTTTTATACCCACCGCTGTTAGACTGTACAACTCAACAGTCTAACTACAGATGCACATAACTAACTGTAAATACTTGTAGATTTTTAAAAATGTTTTTTTTATCGTAAATTGTTTTTATTTCACACAATTTGCACATTTCGATTGCACATTTTTTCTATTTTCCTACTTTGCACATAATTGTCTTTTGTATCTGAGCCACCGTAACAATTTAATTTCCCTGTTTACTGTGGGATCAATAAAAAGATTATCTGTTTTTTAACAGAAAGACAAAAGGGGGAAACAAACACGATATACTGGAACAGAAAACAGAATACCCGGAATACCGGAGAAGAATATTCATACAACGTTTTGTCACTACGTCACTTCATTCCATTACTAACGCCGAACAAAGACTGGCTGACAAACTAAGAATATATACTCTTGCAAATTAGGACAAAAGAAGGATGACCTGAACGTAATAAATGAAAGAAGTAAACGGAAACTAGGAATAACAGAAAACCAGAAGTCTTATGGCGTAAAGTGTCTAACAGACATAAATAGTCCTTCAACCGGATCGTGACAGCTGAACTCATCATCTTAAAGGTTTCCATAAAAAAGTTTCCTAGGAAGTTCATGTCTTTAAATGTCTTTACCTGGGAATGGTCTGGATGATAAAAATGGTTTGGCCTCGAACAGATTCTTTGACATCGACTCTGGTTTCTGTGACAAAGAGAAATCAGTTAACGCCTTACGGATAAGCGTTAAAAAAAAAGTTTACACATTCCTGCGAAATATTCATAAATGTTGCAAAAAATGCTAACAAACATGTAACTAAGCTGACAACAGGACAGACAAACCAAGAAGGCACTTTTATCTTTTCACCGATGCATTTTTTTTGTTTCAAATTACGAAAATAAAATTCAATCCCTGTACCAACAGAAATCATACAATAATGGAAACTGGATTCACCTCTGTTAAACTCCTGGTAGACAACAGATTTGCCCAACTCCACACCGAGACGCCTAAAGAAAAAAATACAAGTACAAATACAAAATTAAAAAAAGTAGAATTTTATGGCGTGTATGTTCAACTTTGGTGGCTCAAATGGTTAAGCACCAAGTTGTCAATTGGATGACCAGTCAGCCACCGGTGGGTCCTTGGGCAAGACCTTTAACCTTTTCATAGCAGACCCTATGCTCTGACCCCCAAATTTCTAAGATGGGATATGTAAAGTCACTAATTTCACTGTGCTGTAAAGTATGTGTGACAAATAAAGACATTTACATTAATAAAGCCTAATTAGCCAAACATAACATTTCACCACGATGTGCAGGTGCTACTGCCTGTCAGCCAACAAGAAAACTTTAAAGAGACTACAAAATGGACAAAAACAGTTGGAAAAGACGAAAAAAGGATTCCCGACGCAGGAATATCAGCCAATTTATATATAATTATATTAATCTTTTGTTCCATTTCTCCTGAAAAGTAATGCACATTTGCCTGTTCGGGTCAAAAACAGAAGTCAATCTAGCGTCAGGAGGTGAATGAGGTCTAAGGAATGTTCTGTTTTAGACCAGTCACAGGGAAGCTCTGTTCTAATTTAACGGACGATAATACTATAAAATACATTTATATTTATAATTCAATTTTACAAAATTAGACAGCTAAATATCCCAGGGTGGTACATATATCAAGCTCATTTTTAAACAAAACATATGGCTTTTTTTCAGAAATTAGTTGTAGGGTCTATGTAGCTCCGTGTATTTTATAGTGACATGTAGACAGACAGACGGACAGACAGACAGACAGACAGATAGATAGACAGGTGATAGATAGATAGATAGATAGATAGATAGATAGACAGACAGACAGACAGATAGATAGACAGGTGATAGATAGATAGACAGACAGACAGACAGACAGACATATATAAATACATATACACATACATACTTTTTTCAGTAATTAGTTGTACGATCTATGTAGTTCCATATAATTTATAGTGACAGACAGACAGATACACATACAAATATAAATACATATCCTTTTTAAGTAATTAGTTGTACGATCTATGTAGTTCCATATAATTTATAGTGACAGACAGACAGATACACATACAAATATAAATACATATCCTTTTTTAAGTAATTAGTTGTATGATCTATGAAGTTCCATGTAATTTATAGTGATAGATAGATAGATAGATAGATAGATAGATAGATAGATAGATAGATAGATAGATATTAATACATATACTTTTTTTCAGTAATTAGTTGTATGATCTATGTAATTCCAGGAAATTTATAGTGACAGAGAGACAAACAGACGGATAGATAGATAGATAGATAGATAGATAGATAGATAGATAGATAGATAGATAGATAGATACACAAATTAAGAGCCATAATTATAGAATGAACCATATCATTTGCTTATAAGCAGTTTGTTCTGTATCTGTACCACAATGCCAAATTCCCTGACGTGAGTATTACTGCGACATTACTGTAAAAACAAACAAACAAACAAACAAACAAACACACACGTCACGTACACAAACGCTACCTACCTAAATTAGCCTGTTGTCGTGATTGATACAACTCTTAACTAGCTACACACCCGAGTGTCTTTTTACCTAATAGGCTATTCGGCTAGTCATTTTACGACAAAAGGTTGTTACAACGACCTAGCTAGATTACTGACAGGTATATTTAGTGGTGTCCGGTACAATTAAATTAATTGTGTAATTCTGTAGGTGTGTGTAAGCGAGTGTGTGTGTGATAAGAGGATACATACTCAGTAATCTTCTTGGCCAGCTCGGTACATGCCGCAGTGGAGTTAGCAGAAAAGACACGATAACCGCTTTTCGGCACGTTCATTTTGAATAAAAGTAAACGAATCCCAACCGACTCCCAACAAACTAATCGATTATCTTGGTTTTTTTCTCTTTCTTTCTTTCTTTCTTTATTTTTGTTTGTTTGTTTGTTCTATCGGCCCAAAAAAACTGTTGCTGTTGCTGTGTGTGTGCTGTTGATTATGACGAATTCGGCATCAGTGTGACGTTAAAACTTTAAGAGAAATCTAGAACAAAACTGTTTACTGTCTCACACACACACACACACACGATCGCAAGTATTTTAGTCTCCACATTCGCCGAGTTTGTGTTTCCAAACAACCAATCGTTTCTTTTTCTTCTTTTTTTTTTTTTTTTTTTTTTTACAGTTTTATGTTGCTACTAGAGACAAAGGTTCCTTCACTGCCGCCGGGAGGTTTGGAGACGCGCTTACACAGCGCAGAGCAGGACATAAACTGTGATGTCATATTGTCCTTATTTACCCTATTTAGTCATATAAAGTGTCCAGAAATTCCCCAAAAATCCTGCGATTATTTGCTGTGTCCTGTGTCCTATAAGGGTTTAAGACAAAATGTTCCAGCAGAACTGGCCTTTAAAAACACATTAAAAAACATTAATGCATCAGGTTGCATTCACACACACACACACACACACATGCTCACATGTTTGTTTGTTTTTTTTTTCGTTTTTATGTTTTACAATATTAATCTTGGGGGTGTCTTGAGAGGAACTGCCCCCACCGATAATCCGATGGGTCACCAATGAACATGAATCAACTGATTAAATTAAACTGCTGTGAGACTGGGTTGTTTGGCAAACAAGCCGCCATTTTGATTTTACTTTGTTTAATTCACAGTGTTTTGAGAAAGCATCCTGGAATCAGGATTAGATGACTTCTGAAAAGCCATCTTCATCAGTAAATATCCGATTTTATTTTCTGATATTTACAGCCGTGTATGTAGATGCTACAGACGGACAAATTTATCTAAACGAAAGAGGGACGAAAAAAGGAAGGAGAAAAAAAGTTGTCTAGACGCCCTTATCCTGAGAGACATTTATCTTTTTTATACAACAGAGAAATTGGGGGTTATGGCAACTTGGTGGTGCTGGGAATCGAACCCCGATCTTCCAATTAGCAGTCCATCACCTTATCCTATAGAAAATACAATGCAGTTCACAGCATATTGTGTCTCATTATTTAATCAATCAATCAATCGATCAATCAGACCTGGAGACTAGTTGGCAGCCAACCAACAGCTCCCCCCAAAGCAATCACAGCACATTACCGCAGGAAGTACTGAGTGCTGAGGATGCTGCCGCACCCCTGGTTTGAAGACCAGCGTCCTGCGCAATATACATTCCTGCAGCTATAGTGGTAGCATCATGCTTACAACCGTAGGGGCTTTTATTAGGCTCAGTTAGAATGACCATGTCCCAAAGCATACATCCAAGTAGAACTAAGGAGTGGTTAAACCAAAAGATTCTCAATGATCTAGCCTGGGAATCCTAAAAACCTGTGTGTTGACCTAAAGTGGGCTGTGCACAGGAAATGCCCTCAAAGTTAAATGGATCTTAAATGTTTTTGTGGGAGAAAAAGTGGGGAAAATATTAACAAGCCAAAAATACATTAACAAAAAATTACAGTAAGTTACAAAAAATGATACTGCTTAGTTTCCTCCTTTTCAGGAATAAACCTTGGAAAATACATTTAGATTTTCTATTTACCTTTTGAGAAAGAAAAGTTCCTGCTCTTACATATCTTTAAAGCAAGGAGCTCAGGAGGAGATGAGTGATAACAGGTGTGAGACATCTGGCATTTAAGCTATGGGAAAGACAAGAAGACTACAGAAAATAGAGACAGCCCTTTGTGTGCATTAACTACAATGTTAACTTGTAGCTGTGTAGTTAGATGATATAATGCGGTTCTAATGCGAGTAGGTTTACACAGTTTTCACTCTATAGCCATTCACTCTGTGATATTACTTAGGACACCAGACATCATCCATATAATCATGCTGGTCAGCTCATTAGCTAAAACTTAACCTCAGCTCAGCCAAACTGTTTTTTATCCCATTTGATTTGTTCTAATAACTTTCAGTAAAGGAAGTTGTGTTACTGTCACCACTTCTAGTTTGGATTATTAATATATAATTACTTTATAATTATAACTACTAATTATAAATACTTTGATCACAAGTACTACCTGAAAACTGTTAAAACATATATAAACTCAACATTTCCCCTACCCAGCAAACCACTGGGTTTATCCATATAGAGTTACTTAGGATATGTACAATTGTTAAGAAAACATCAACAACTTCTCATCTAGAGAAATGCGAGCAGAGCGATAATTTTTTTTTTTTTGCCAAAAATTCATTGCACTGCTCACATTTCTCTAGATGAGAAGTTGTCAAGGATGTTTTGTTTATTGACCCAGCATGAGAATAAAACAGTTACCATGTGAACAATAAGTAAATATATATCACAAAATAATAACAAAATAAAACCAGATATAAATATACTATACACTGTCATACTATCATTTACTGGCATCTCTGTAATAAACTCCACTGAGGCGGAAAGTATTAAAAGCCAAAGGTACAGTTTATTTACAATAGTAAACACTTGGTAAAACAACAAACATAAACTTAACTTGACTTGACTTAGCTTAGCTAAGTATAGCTAAGCATAAGCTTAGCATAACATAAAGACGTGACCAAGCAATAAACAAACATGAGCTTGACTTGAATACTCTTGACTTGACTTAGCTTAGCTTAGCTTGACAGACTTACGATAGCGGTATAGGAAGAACCAAAATCCAGGATAAGGATAAAGGGAAACACAAGGGCTATATATATGCACACATTAAACTTGACCAAACTAACCAATGAGAACATGACACAAGGACAGGGGGGATCACATGACAGGAAAACAAGACAGGAAGTAAACAAAAGGCATGAACATAAACATGATCAAAACATTACATAGTATAAACTCAAGCAAGAGACATGATCAGAACATAAACATGAACTATATAAAACATAAACATAATATAAACATAGAACATGAAACCACAAACAAGAACATAAACCATAACCTTACAGTCACATTGTGTTGAATTCTGGGTAATCTTGTTGGTAGACGCCATAATAAGCTTCTTCTTTGCTAGTGTATATGATGTGGTGTTCTACATTTCTTTTATGATTTTGGAAAATGATACTATGGTAGGTCATTCCTGCTGCATTAAAAACTGCAACAGCAAGTTACAGCAAGTTGGATGTGTAATTATAAGACTGTGTGTTGCATTTTTAATTAGAAATGTTCTAATATTTTGCATATTATATCTATATGCCGCTATTACAAAAGATTAATTAACACAATCTTTCCAATCTGATTTCAAAATGATAGAAACTTCAGATAGAAATAAAACTTCAGAAACTTAATCTCATTTCTGTGTTTAAATTGGTGCAATGCCTACAGTTCACCCAGGCAGGGGTGCAGCTAGCAATTTTGGGCCCTATGAAAGAATTTAAGAATGGACCTCTCCTACCACACCCATTTCTCACTGTTACTACTAATAAAACAGAACTCTGAGGACCCCCAAAAGTGTGGTGGCCCTGAGAATCATCCTAATCCGCCCACTCAAGTGACCGGTAAATCTTAAACAAATGTTTTTCTTCGTATTATAGATTTAAAATGATCCAAAACCCTTGCAGACAGACAGACAGGCGGGTTCAGCTGCGTGCTATTAAAAGCACAGAAGCTTTTGTTGGTGTTGCTGCTGTTCAGAGTTTCAGAGCTGAGCGGTGGATGGAGCTGTGGGTAGAGCTGTGCTAAAAGATTAAGATTCTGAAAACTTAACCAAGGACAACGTTTTTTTAACCACAGAAGGATTCAGTAAGTCACACAAAGCAATGTGTTATACAGTGTGTAAGCATGCAGTGTATTATGTATGTACTATATGAAAGTGTCTTTGCATTTATTAAACATCTTAAATGTTGTATTATACTGTAAAGTCATATCACTGTCACGAGGACGGTTAGTGTATTCATTAAGGAAAATTATTTGCTTGTCCATTTTGCATATGTAATCGTTTTCATTTTTTCCTCAGTGGCTATTTGCATGAGTGGAATTTGAGCTTGGAGTATATTTAGGGATGGGAATTATATTTAGGTCTTCACTAAAGACAGATGCTGTCCAAAGTGATGTTTAGAGTTGAATGTCAAATGTTGCTCAGTAATTGCAGTTTGTACATGTTGAGGGTGCTGTGGAATCTCATTGGTTCACATTTTGTATGTAGTTTTTCTGGCCTAAGTATATTTGCCTTATAGTGACAAAAAAATCTTCTTATCATTATATTTAAATTAGCTAAAAATTACTACAAATAAAACTACTTTTACACCTAATGAAGAAAAATAGTAGCTCCAATAAGGAAATGGTGATGCAAATAGTATGTTGTTCAGAGGATCGGAGTTTAAGCCCCAGCATTTGCAAGTTTGAGAAAAACCCTTAAACATCCGTTCTCCAGGGTTGCCATATCATGTTTTACATAATCCTCGGGATATATATAAAGTTGGGATACATTATTAATAAAAGATTTTCACTGTGCGAAAAAAGTTGGACTGTAACTTATTTCTGTAAGTAACATTAAAGGTTCCAGCACCCACATGAGCAAGTTGTTGCACTCCGGCGAACCGGGGTCAATTCCTGGCTTGGTTCCTTTCCGGTCTTACCTCCTCTCTATCTCCCCTGTGGTGGAAATTATTAGATCGCCCCGTGGAGGAACAGCAAATAAAAAGAGACGGAGGCAGCAGAGAAAAAGTTAACAGTCAAATTTATTGTTTCTCAAAGTCAAGATCAAACAACTTTCAATGTTCACTAAAACCCTAACAAGTCTTCTGTTTCTTCAAGACCTTGCTTCGGTCGTTACTGCTGAGTCGTTAATTGCCTTTGGGTGTAATCGCCTAAAACCTTTATGGAATAACTCCTTATATGGTTATCACGTACAGAACACAACAGGATTCACAGTAAGGTTGAGACATAACATTTTTCTCAGTTCCACTAAGAAAAACAGACATACATCATGCTCTTGTTGCTTTCTGAAGAAACTGCAAAAACTCTTGGTCATTCTTAAGTACACGTATACAATTTTTGCTTTATTTAAGTTTGGGTAGTCCAACAAATGTATAAGTCAAGAATCAAATATAATGTTTTCCACTACACCCCTATTTCCTTCCTCTCTCTTATCAATGAAGGCAAAAATGCCCCAAAATATAAAAAAAGATACTATTTCTATGTTTCTAGCCCACTTTCTAGTTCTAGTTCATCTTTAAGTTTACTTACAGAACAGTTCCTAGTATAAATGTAGTATACTTATATTGTGATGGAACCAGGATGAGTATAATAATATATATAATATAAACATTCTATTAATGTAGAAGAAATTACCACACTAGGGCATCGATCTTATTTACTCATTATAGACTTAAACTGCACTAAAGTTTACTCAACAAAAACTTTATATACACTTCTTTTTTGGAAATATAAAAAAAAAAAAAAGAAATTCCTTCAAATTAGAATGTGTGTGTGTGAGAAAGAGAGAGAGAGACAGAAGAGAGAAGAGAGAGAGAGAGAGAGAGAGAGGGGAAAGGTGTGTTTTATCAGTTTGATGAGTGTGAATGTGTAAATTAGGTCTGAATGTCATTACATATAAATCTTTCCATTCACCTAAATCTAAATTTATGTATGTCGTGTTTGGTCCTTTAGAATCATGTGACTCACTTTTTTGTTCTAAAAAGACGTCTATAACCACCATGGATAAACACAACAAAACAGTAAGTCAATGCACATACAGGCAAAAAAATATTATAGACTACTTACTTATACATAGAGGAGAAGTTTGTATTTTACTTTATTGTGTCTTTTAGGAGTCACAGATATCTACAGTTTTGCTGCTGTGTGTGGTGATGGTAATGGTGGCAGCGGGAATATTCCATCTGTACAGTCTGATACTGCAACTGCTTCACAAAACACCTGTAAAAAACAAAGTAGTGTTAATAACTGATTCATTATCAGCCCTGGGGAAAGGTATGTTCTTATTTTATTTATTATATTACCTTATGTATGATATTAGGGTTAAAACGCCAGTTCTGGTTTTGCCCCTCTGTGATTTAAGAGTGTGCAGAACTCTTCCACAAGCAGGGAGCTCGGCTGATTCTCTGTGGGCAGAACTGGGAAAAGCTTGAAGCGCTTGCACAACAGCTGGTTAATGAATCTGATCCTATTTCAGTAAGTGGACAAAAAGAATTATAATTTAAAACAGTCATCCAGACACAATAAGTGTGAATTTAATTTAATATTACAATGATTTACATATTTTGTGCTATATAACGTAATGATAGCTTTACATTGTTGATATACAACTTTACACTGTTAGAAAGATTTATCAAATTTAATGACCGAGTAAAAAAACACGGAGCTGTGCATTGGCAAGGGCCTCCTGATACAATATATCACGATATATCGTGATACAAACCAAACAAAAATACAGCAAATGCAAAGCCGAAGGTGCAACTATTTTTTCTGGGGCTGGGGGTTTTACTGAAATATTAATGTTAATATCAGTCTTTTAAAACAACACGTATTCATACTAAATGTTAGTATATTGATACACTTTTGGGGGGAAAAAATGCAATAGCTAGCTGTATTGATATTTTTTTACACAGGCGTATCAAAAAGTTTAATTTTATGTATTAATTTTTGTTAAAGAATGTGGGCAAATTTCGGATATTTTTTAAAACATTCTACAAACTTAATTATAGACATAAATATATTATAAGTATATCCTATTATAGGATTAAAAGAGCTCTTTAGAAACAAAAGCAAGTGAGACAGCTACAGTAAAGTTACGTTGGGCGTATTAAGATGCTTTAAACAAACTCTAATGACATTAATTATTTAAATTATTAATTAAAATAATAAATCATTTAAATAATGAAAAAAAAATTATTTACTTTGTAATTTGTAATTTATTATTTGGCAATTTTTTTTTTGCATTACAGATTTTTTCACGTGTCTACAATTTTAACACTACAGAGCTGCAAAAAAACAAAACAAAACAGAACTATGGTGGCTCAAATGGTTAAGGTGCTGAGTTGTTAATCTGAAGACCAGAAACACCTGGGTTCAAGCCCCACCTCCGGCAAGTCAACCACTGTTGGGTCCTTGAGCAAGACCCTTAACCCCTCCTGCTCCAGGGGCGCTGTATCATAGCTGACCCTGCGCTCTGACCCCAACTTACCAAGATGGGATATGCGAAAAAATGCATTTCACTGGCTCTGTACACGTACCTTGCACAATGAATTGAATATACTTATAGTTGACTAAATTATAGTAAATATCGATGACTTTTATTTTATGTAAGTGTATAATGTTCCTGGGTGTTCTAACCGTATAATATTATGTAAAGACCTTGTTATCATGCAATTTTCTATTTAAATTCCATTACATAAAAACCTACTAGTACGTTCGCCTGCTTTCCTACATTTAGTTTGACAGGAAAGGTGACAAGTTACGTTAAACAAAACAACAAGAAGACTCTTGTCTATCTGAAATTCTTTTGAACAAAAGTAACCTAAATTGTATATTTTATTGTATTTTTAGCAGATGAAATTGTGCTCAGCTAAATGTGTAAGCTAAAATGGTGTGCCAAATGTTGTAATGAAGAAGTTTTTTTTACACAACTTTCGATAAATAAACTGTTGTTGCCGAAGATCTATAACCAAATCTCTTCCATGTATCAGTCGTTAGAGTTTTCTGCTTCTACGCTGTTCAAGTATGTAACGGGTAACATTTCAGAGTGAATTTATACTAATTCATTACCTGCTCATTTCCCAGATGTTCCCACCAAAGTTAATAGAGTTGGACTTCACAGATATGGAGACATTGCCAGATGCGCTTTCAGATATCCTTGACTGTTATGGCTACCTGGACATGCTCATCATCAATAGCAGCATGAAGGTGAAGGCACCTGCACAGTCTCTGTCTCTGGAAATGGACAAGATGCTTATGGACGTCAACTACTTTGGTCCAATTACATTGGCTAAAGGTAGGCTAGAGTTTAAAACGTGTGACATCATTGCTTCTATTACTTTGCTGTTGAATGAGTGGCGTTTGTGGTGTGGTAAATTAATGCTTTGTAATAATTGCAGGTGTTCTTCCATCCATGATCTCCAAAAGGTCTGGCCATATTCTTCTAGTCAACAGCATTCAGGGGAAACTGACCGTTCCCTTTCGAACAACTTGTAAGTTTGGTTGAAGACACTAAAAATGAGAGCTTTACCTTATTGTTTCTAAACAATGACTAGAATCTAGGGTTTTTGTATGTAAGGTTTTTTTACTTTATATATTTTTAATATTTTTAATTTTTAAATTTTTTTTCTTTCCAGGTCAGCCATCACTGAAAATAAGGCATTAATAAATCAAATAAAACTGAATTTTTTTTTTGCTTTTCAGATGCTGCATCCAAACATGCAGTACAGGCATTCTTCGACTGCTTAAGAGCTGAAGTGCAAGAATCCGGCGTCTCCGTTAGCACCATCAGTCACACCTTCATCAACGCTGCTTCTACAACCCAGCACACCACCAGCAATTCCATCCTATCAGGTGAGCCTACCTCACTGTCTGGTATATAATTTTATATACCAAAAAAAAAAAAGTTACGATCCCGCTTACAATCTGCAGCACTAACAGGACAGAAACCTCATGGCGTTTCACCAGCGGAGATGGCTAATGCTATACTGCAAGCTTTAAGAAGTAGGAAGAAGGAAATCATCATGGCTCATTTCATCCCAAAAGCAGCTATCTACGCCCGCTCTCTCTTTCCTAACTTCTTCTTTGCTGTGACTGCAGCCGGAGTGAGGAAAGCTGCTAGTGTGGAGCCAGGGCAGTAACATGTGACTAAATGAACTGTATTTATAATTAGTTTGTGTTAATATTCTTTTTCATTTTGTGAAATGACATCATGTTGCAAAATGTAATCGAGTAAAGCATGAAGATTGTGATCTACAGTAGTTTTTCTTCATTTCTTCTCTTTCAAGGACATTATTCCGGTCTTCCTCTATTCTATTCTGTGTTTTTTTTCTCCAGTGTTTTATAGTTTTTGTATCTGTTTTTTAGTCTGTTTCTCCATCATTGTCTCTGATGTTGTAAACCTGTTTCTATGTGAGTTGTAATTTGTACTTTTTACAGCAGGGCATTTGTTTTACAGCAATTTTCTCAAGAGTCGCAGCCTGTTGTCTTTAAACTAAGAGGAAAAAATGTGTTTTGTGTAACTTTTGCATTTACCCAGCATACGAAAATGTCTCAGATTTATAAATTATAGTTACCAGATAGAAATCAGTTAACAGAAGCTTGGAATTAATTTGCTAAACAGGCAATTTTCACCTACACACTGTAATAAACTAAAGGTGTTTGATACATACTTTACAGCACAGTAAAATTAGTTTATTCGCATATCCTAGCTTAGAAATTTAGGATCAGAGCACAGGGTCAGCTAGGATACAGGCTCCCTGGAGCAGGAAGGGTTAAAGGTCTTGCTCAAGTGGGGCTCGAACCCAGGACTTCCTGGTCATTCAAGCAATAACACGGTACCTTAACAATTTGAGCCATTAGATACCATATACTGTTAATATTTAGTCATTGATTTTGATTTAGTAGTAGAAAAAAACAATATTGTGAAAAGTTAAATCTGTATACAATAGATTTTCTTTTTATTATCTAATAAATTAAATTAATAAAATGACCCGTTTACTTTTTCAATAGATTTACTGTAAATTTTAGTGAAGACAGTTTAATCATACACATTTCTGTCAAGGACATAAGTGATTAATAATGAGATTTTAATTGATTGATTGATTGATCGATCCGAATAAATATGACCAATCACATTTTTCTGTGAGCGCACAGTGACATCTTGTGTTCATCTGAGGAACTGTTTTCCTTGCTCGCTTCCGCTGGTAGAAAGAAGCCCTTCTAGGTCACATTTATATATAATAAATGACATTAAGATCAGTGATCCACTGGATTAAACAATGTTTTCTCGAAATGGCCTTTGTAAACAAGTGCGGATTCTGACCAAAATCCATTTAAGCAGGTCTCCATTATGTGTTTTGAGCAGCGAATCTTTCCGTGTGATTCACGACAGACAGCAGCGTCGTTTCACTATCAGACTGGAGGACGGAGGTGACGTAGAGCCTAGAGCCTCTTTTATTATTATTTATTATTATTATTATTATTATTATTATTATTATTATTATTATTATTATGTGTAGTAAAATAAATCCCTGTGTGCTGTTGGTTTTTTGTTGTTGTTGTTTGTAATGTTGAAGGTGAAGTACAAACCGCAGTGCTACACTATTCATACAGGAGTGACGGGAACGTGCATCTGATCTCCACGGAAGTTCCGGTGTCTTTCAGGGGTAAAGGAGTAGCTGCGAGTCTGGCCAAGGTGCAACAAAAACATCACACACTAGGGCACAATAGTAAGACTTTGAATTAACTATCCAAGAATCTTATTGGTGGATGTGATTTTGCCGAATAGGATGTGATCCTGGGTTAATATCCTTTCCTGATCCTGAATCAACATTTCAAACAACCAAATCATGACCATCTGATGTCATCAGTGTGTGTCGACCAATCGCCTCAATCCATTTTTGACACAAACTGTATTAAAATGATTTATTATATTCCAGTGATTGGCACTGTTGCCTCACAGCCAGAAGGCCTGTAATGTATAACAGAATTATCATTGCATGTTTTTTTTTATTTAATAAATGTATTTATAACATTACATTTCAGTTTACAATGAGAGAAATGAGAGGTTTGGTGGGCACACACTGATGACATCAGATGGTTATGATTGGCTGATTAAAATGTTGATCCAGGATCATGTTCTACTTGGTATAATTAAAAGCAACTATAATATTACTATGACAGAGAAACAGAGTATTAATAGTCTCAATACAGGAGGGACAGGGGTTTTGAATAGAAATCTGAGGATATAAATGTTTAATTTATGCACGTCCTTTGTTTATATAAAAAAATCTTGTATGTACACGTAATAACAATTTTTTCCTCTCCCCCCAAAAGCTGGACTCACAGTGTGTAATTTTGGCCATGATTTGGTCGTCTGAGACAAATTTTGAAATCCTAAAATATTCTTATAATCCTGAAATCTGTTGTCTGTGATCGCTAGTCTGGCATGTTCACTGACACCGACGTCAGATGAATTTTCGACACTTTCCTGCAGCATGACTCTTACGACGGCTGTTAAACCGGGAACCAATAGGAGAGCCGAACCTGACGTTGCAATTAGCGAGACAGATGCTAACCATTTTGAGAAAATGTCAAAACAAAATCAGGTGGATAGAACAGCAAGAAGAGAAACTGCTTGAGTTATGGATGGAAAAGGAGTGTTTATACTGGCGTGTGTCACTGCTGTTTGTTAGCTGCTAGCTACCATTTAATGATAGAACGCAGGATACCGAACGTGTCACAGATTGATGTAATAAAACTCCTAAAGAGTCTGAAGTGTTGTACATTCTGATCATAATGACAACTGAGATCATACAGTGTGACATGGGGATGATGTTCTAACAGTCTGACAAGCAACAATTGCAAATGTTTTTGCATAATGTAGCCTGGCTTAGGATGAGTGGGCCAATGTGACAGGGTGGACCCAGCCAGCCCACCACAGCCCCTTTTATAATCATATATACCCTGAAATACAACATTAAAACCATTTTGGTATCATAGTTACCTTTATGTAGCAGAGTAAATCATGAGATAAATGTGCAATATTATGGATACGGGCGGCTGTAAATTTGACAGTGACTGAAAATTGCTGGATCTCCTTTAGGAGCAAAGGGATAAAGATGCTAATAATCAGTTCTATATAATAATCTGGAAATTTCTTATAGACCTGTTTATCAGTTACCCTTGCAATATTTCGCCATGATCCTTAGAGTAGATACATTCTTATGAAGGCTAAATTCGTTAAGCTTAATAAACAGCACAAGTGTTTTATGTTCTATCATCTCTGTTTTGCTACAGGCTGCACTGGACTTTGTGGTTCAGGAAAGATTGAAAGCGAACATCTCCTGCTGGTATATTAAAAAATACGTCGATGAACATCCACATCATGGATACCAGGATACCATTGAAGATTAATATTTTAGACAGCCATGTGATCTACATCTTCTATAGAAGGATTATACTAACATTAGGGCTATAGTGACTGACTTATTAAACTGCGTGTATCGAGAGAGTCCGAGCGGCAGGATTTACATGTTACAGTATGTTCATGTAACAGCTGTAGGTCAGGGAGCTCAATGCCACCAGGACACTTTAATCTAATCGGTGCTCCTGGTATCTTTCTCGTTTCTCAATTAATAAAAAGTTTAAAAATAATGCTGGATTATTATAGGGCTGTGTAATAATTTTTTTTAAGGCATTAGATACTATTATCTCGGATTAATAAAATATTAAAATGATATATCTCCATCACTGATCAAGAAGGTGAAGTAAAAAACATTTGAATTCATCTGTAAATTTTATTATGGTAGCACATTGAACAAAATATATACATATAGTAAGTGATAAACGTCTCTGAGGTTTGCGCGTGTAACCTCGGTTCCACTGAAGGAACGAGCCGCTACGTCTCGAGTTCTCAAAGCTGAACTCAAATTTATTTATACTTTTGCCAAAATAAGCTTTGCCAAAGCAAGTGTAATCAGCCCTGCTGATTGGGGTGCTAATTTTAAAACTAGATATTGTATGCAAAGCTTTGGATTTTAATAAAATAAAAAACGTCCTCTAAAATGATTATGGTTTTTATAGTGTAACATAATGTTGATGGCATTTGATACTGTTTGCATTTGATGTAAATAATGGTCTATATTCGTTAAAAAAAAACTTATTCCGAGAAATGTAACGCTCTTTTCGTAGAATTATTTTCTATATAAGATTTTTTTCTATATCTTCTATTTATCTATTTATTCCTATTAATCCATACTGTTCACTAAGTACCAGGTCCTCTTCTGGCTCTTGCCCTCCGAACCCACTGTCCTCTAACCAAGGCCCTTACTGGTGTCTGAGTCGGCACCCTCACAGGTGGACGCTGTGGGGCCTTTCGCATCCAGGCTTTGGGTACTTTTCCTGCCTGTAGCTCATCAACAAAATCTTCCACCTTGTCAAATTTACTGGTGAGTTTGCCCAGGTTGTCCTTCAGAGTGTTGAATTGCTTGTAGAGATCATCCACCGCTTCAGAAAGAGACTTGATCCTGGGAATAATTAAACCGAAATATAGAAAAGATGGGATTTATTTTTGGTGGCCAAAGTTCCTCCTGAAAGAACTGAAACATTTACATTTACAGCATTTAGCAGACGCTCTTGTCCAGAGCGACGTACAAATTAAGGTTTATTCGTTAAACAGTCTATAGCTCTAAGTATTTACGCTAAAGGTTTTCCGGTGATAACTGCATTTGTTAGTAAAAAAGATAAATGTATTAATTAGAAGGGTTTTTTGTGAGAAAAGCAAGCCATGGTGAAGCTGAGAAATGACAGAAAATTGATTACAACCACACCATAGCTCAAGTATTGGCACAAAACATCAATCTGAAAATGTACGTGGGGAAAAAATAACAGAATTTGAAATTTGGACAAAAACAACAAGACATATATACAAAAAAAACGTAGTTGATCTCAGGACCAAAATAAGACCTAAAAAACCCCAAACATGAAAATCAAACAGACCACCAACAGTTTTTACATTAAAATTCACTGTTTAAAGATGATTCTGGGAAACTGGACTGGCAGCAACTGTAAACTACCCCCAACCATTCAAAAGTTTTTGGACACTTTGGACAATGGGGAAAATACCAGCCTGGTTTCTAACTCGTTTTTTGGGTCACCAGACTACAGCCTGCTTCTAAAGTCAACCGTTGCCAACACCTCCTTAAAGTGACAGAGCTGGAAAGGAAAGTCATTTCAGTTTCAGATGTGCAGAACATTAGAGTATTATTACTAAGGAGCCTTCTTAAGAAAGGAGCTTCGCAAGCCCCTCATTAATAAGCCTCGTTAATGTTCTTTACAGACAAATGCATTGATTGTGTAAATCTTTTGTATTCTTTACACGTTGGCTCTTTTGATGCTTATCCATGTAGTTCATTGTCAGTTTCGATTTATTAACTGATCTAACTGGATCATCATCATTATGAAAAAAGATGAGCAAAACACACTTAAGAAAGTCCAAACATCTAAACCCACAAAACAAACTACACTGTAAAGAAAAAAGCAGTTTGGTGATGTCTAAATGTTGCTGGCTTGATGCAGTTATTGCATGCAAGGAATATATATAACGTATAAGGTTAAGTAAAGAGTACCAATACTAAGTATTGCTCCGATACTTTTGACTACTCAAAGAAATGCCATCTGGTCTGCCATCGAAAGTGCCAACATCTCAATTTTTTATCATGTTAATTTATTTCTAATGAAAAATAGGTTTTGGTTCTATTCTGTTCTATCATCTCATATCCATCTTTTGATCTTCCATCCAAATGACTTTGGTGTATCGCAAAAAAACAAAAGACTCTTTTAGAGGAGGCTTTATGAGGTAATGAACGTCAAGTCATGGCACTCTTTTTAATAGGGACTGATTCGATTCCAGCGGTGACTCTGCCAGTAAAACTCTGTCAAATTATAGTTAATCCAAACAGCACACACACTTTCCAAGTAATTGTTTTTGCAGAACACATTTCGGAGTTAAAATATTAATTCGATAGAGGAGACTAAATCCACCATTGATTTGGGTGCTTGAACACTGATTACTGGTTGTTTCGTTAGCGTTTTTTTTTTTTTTTTTTTTACACCCACATTCTGTATAGATAAATTCATTATTATTCTGCATTATTATTTTTGACCTCCTGTTTTGAGTAGAAATCCAGTTTTTAGAAAAAAAATCAAGCTTTGACGTACAATCCTCCATTTTCGCTGTCATAGAAGATCATACAGGATAAAAACCAGGGCAGACTGCTGTGCTACGCTTAACTTAGACTTTTTTTTTTAGCTAGCATGTTATCACTAACCATCTCTATGGAGACAAAGGCAGGAAATCAAATTAGCAAGACTAAAACATTTTATACATATACAGTACGTTAATGACATAACCCTTGGGTTATAGAATGTAAATCACATTTATTCATAGTGTTTGCAAGCAATATTTTTTTCTGACTTTCTGACAACAGGCATGTGATAATTACGCATGCCAAATAAATACAAATACAGCCATTTTTAATTAAAAGTTATTGTAGTCATAGGGGAACTACATACTTAGCAAAAATACTTGAATAAATGTGTATATTTATTATAGTTTATCTTTTTTTTTTTTTTTTTCATTTTAAGATGAAAGTTAAGGCACAGCCTTACCGGCTTTTCACTGCCCAAATCGCTGTAGTAAATTATGTCTATAAAGAATCTATAAATTTGTGTAGTTCTGACTGTTCAACAACAAGAACAATGGCAATGTGTAACAAATAAGCGATTATTTACTTACCTTATGTATTCAGGTAAGACTGACGCATGGTCATTAACCAGCATATCCTTCACCTGGTATATAATGGCATATTTCCAGTTGTCCAGCACTTGTGTCAGGTTTGAGCAGCTTTTGCCATTTGTTTTGTCTGAGCAGGTGAGCAGTTATGCAAAATATTACATACAAATTACAGCAAATACAAAATGATACTAAATACGTGAGTAGCATCTGTCTAAAGTTTTTTTGCTACTAGGGCCGTATATTTCGATACGATACATATCACGATATATATTGCAATCAAATTGTTTCCCGCCATACTTGATTCTTAGACAAGGGTTGTATTTGTCAGCAACTACAGGAACAGAGGAGGAAGTCGCTTGACTCACAATAAGAGTTTTAATAAAATATAAACACAAATGTAATTTAAATATGTATCGATACTAGAGGTTAGAATATATCGTGATAGTTGGCTGTATCGATTTTTACCCTTATTTGCTACCATTGAGACATCATTCTACATTGCTTTGCACTGATGCAGACCAAGCACTGAAGAACAACCCCAAATGATGCAATAGCTATGTTTACTCTACTACACTGTTAAATTAGAGAAGAAATGACAGTTACCTCTGTGCTCCCACGTTTCCTGTGTTCCCTTCCTCTGAGCAAAGCATGAAGAGATGAGTACCAGCAGGATCAGATGCCTCTTCAGTCTCATTGTCCTTGGAAACACAACATTGATGTCATTTTATGGTGTAGTCGTTTAATTTGCAGCCAGAACAAACAACGCAGTATCCTCAACTTCCGCACTTCATCTTCTCTCAGTTCATGCAGCATGTGTTTCCCACATTTAAGGTCCAGATTTTCTAAACGCAGTTAGGCTGAGTTATACATGTATGTAAGTCATTGATATGCAGTGCGCAACATAATCAAGACTTTTTGCTTTTCTTAATGACCTCATCGTGCATGTGCATAACTGAAGAATTCGACAACAACAACAAAAATCACATGTATTCTGTCATAATAAATGTTATAAGAATGCTAAAAGCAAACGATTGGTTCATAATCAGGTACCTGTAGAGTGATGCCTGTGCTCTTGTGGTCAGTAATATCCAAGATTTGGATTAACACAACTGTGTGTGCTGACAATAAAACAGCAACATGTGTGAGATTCCTCTTTTATATTAGCAAGCCTAAAAGCCATCCCTCAACCTGCTCCCGCCTCCAAAACTGCAAAGAAATAAAGGGGGAGAGAGAGAGAGAGAGAGAGAGAGAGAGAGAGAGACTACCAGACACTGTTAGACAGTGATACATCTGTAGTGTTATGACTTGAACAGCCTTGATTTATGTCTTTGTTTTGTCTGACAAATCAGGACCTTTGGAAATGTGTGAAACATATGATATTAGAGACAGGGAGACATATAGATAAATAGATATTAGAGACAGACAGACGATAGTAGAGAGAGAGAGAAAAAGAAAGGGAGAGAGAGAGAGAGAGAGACAAACAATATTAAAGACAGACAGACAATATTAGAAACAGACAGATAGATAGATAGATAGATAGATAGATAGATAGATAGATAGATAGATAGATAGATATTAAGGACACGCAGACAGATAGATGATATTAGAGATAGACAGCACTAAGTTGCTGATCAGGAAAACTTGGGTTCAAGACCCACCACTGCCAGCTGTTGATCTGAGAACCAGAAACACCTGGGTTTAAGCCCCACCACTGGCAAGTTAACCACTGTTGGGTCCTTGAGCAAGACCCTTAACCCTTCCTGCTCCAGGGGGCGCTGTATCATAGCTGACCCTGCGCTCTGACCCCCAATCTACTAAGATGGGCTACTCCAACGCCCCATCTCTGATCTCTAAGCTACTGTGAGTTATTTGTGCCTCCTTGTGCAAATGCATTTCAACTTTTAGAAATAAAAGGAAATAAAAGTTATGATCGATTATTTATGTAGGTACGTCCTTTCGTCATACTGTTAAAAAATTTATATAAGGTGGATTTTTCCATTGGCAGCACCAACAAGGTCATTAAAAATGTGTTTAATATCCTCCTTAACATTCATATCATATCCTGTAACCTAGCAACCAACAGGCTGTTTTGCTAAAATGTCTAGTATAATAAAGTTGATTCATTTATATAGCAATATATATATATATATATATATATATTATATATATATTATTATATTAATTTTTTTTTTTTTTTTTTTTATTATTTTTTTTTTTAAATTTGTGTCTCTAAACCCAAACTTTCAGTTGAAAGTTAACAAGGTTTTGACAGCTATTGTAGAGTGAGAACAGGGGCCGAGGGCAATTCTGTGACATTAGCGTTCTCACTTCAATCAAACGGGACCCCTAGCCCACCCAAAGCTAAAGTTCCAGAGGTGCCGATTAAAGTCTTAGATCAGTCAGGAGTCGTACCCAGCTAGGGTAGAGAGAAACTGCATTTCAGGGCACCACTCCAGCACTGCATTCCTACATCTCTTTGTAATGGTCTGTGGAACATCTGGGCCTTTTCTGGTTTCCTCGAGCAGCCTAAAATGGACCACAGCAGCAGACGTTTAAAACTGTAATGAACTTTTTTAAATAGTTTTGAAACAATTTCCATCATTGTCTAGAATGAAAAGTTCATTAGCTTGACTGTGTGTGAGGGCAGTGTGTAGAGAATAAATGCATTTGATGTGTAATTAATATATTACATCAACGTTAGAACAGACCCGGAGCTAATTACTAATGATGAGATTACATGTGCTTTAATGTAGAACTTTTATTTCTCTATATTTAAGCACGTCTTCCAATTATGTAATCTCAACAGAACCTGACGATTTTGGTGAAGTTTAAAAAACAGTAATCATTTGTACAAACAAGCTGTTCTGTCAAACAGGAGTGTTGAAATAGTGAACAGATTTTCAGTGTTTCGTTCTGGAACAACGTTCCTGTTCTGATGCCGATATAAACTTTTGTGCTCGCATTACCTAATATAATAAGGTTGTGAACTGTTTTGGATCACGGACTCAAAGAAATTAGATTTGGGGTGGAGGCGGAGGGGGGGGGTTAAGCTGAAGTTTGGAAACAAATAAAAACTTGACGTGTTGTTGGACGGGGAACAGATTTGTGTTCTCGTAATTTTGCTTATGTAATCGTTCGATTCAGTAAAAATTCACAAACACCGGAGGAAGAAATCCGACCACCATTCGACCAGGAAGGACCCACCATGAGACGCACCATTCTAGTATTTAGAAGAGGTTATATATGAAGGTACACACATTTCTGAGTAACGACACATGCAGCTAATCAACTTGGATTGACTTTTATTGTCTGGATTCTTTCCATTGCTAAAGTGGAAGATATTTACATTTGGTATAAGCCTGTTGAATGGAAAATCATGGGTTCAATTCCCAGCACCACCAGGTGAGAAAAATGCACGTCGCTCTGGATAAGGGCGTCTGCCTAATGCCAGGAATGTAAACTGACTGTCGTTTTAGCAATATATTTTAAAGATATTGGTTTACCTTTTATAAAAAAGCTACCTGGATAAATGAAGTACAAGGCAGGCGTCACTGCATTAATCATAATAAAGCACAGATCTAAGAACAGTGAAACAGTCAGTCCATTATTTGGCTTTTAAAAACTGGAAAACAAAGCCAGAGATTTTATTCATGAAGTCATGCATCTACTATGGACTTGTGAATACAGCGTGTCATTTTATTCTAAAACTGCCAAAATAGTCATATGCCTAGTGTTGTTCTGTTGCTTAGTTACTTCATTTATATTGGTTATTAAATTTTAAATGTCTCCCCATCAGCTCTACAGTATGTGTATTTAAAAGTGCACAACTGTATAAAAAAGGACTAAACACTGCGACAACGCACACCTAAACAAACAACGGACAAAGTCTAAACACTACGACAACGCAAAAAAGGACAAACTGTATAAAAAAGGACTAAACACTACGACAACGCACAACTGTACAAAAAAGGACTAAACACTACGACAACACACAACTGTACAAAAAAGGACTAAACACTGATGACAACGCACAACTGTACAAAAAAGGACTAAAACACTGCAACAAACGCAACAACAAAACTGTACTGGACAAACGCAAGGATAAAAAAGGACTAAACACTGCAACAACGCACAACTGTACAAAAAAGGACTAAACACTAACGCAATGGACAACGCACAACTGTATTAAAAAAGGAATAATTAAAAAGGTGATTGGATTCAAATGATAAACTATAAAACAAGGAGAGGAAAGTATGTTGGGATGTTTGCATATCATATTAACCAAAAAAAATGAAAAGCTAAACGAAACCAAGAATTTAGGAAACAAAAAAAATACTTAGACATAAACAACCATTACATTGGACACTTAGACTGACACTTAGACTGACAAGCATCAAGACAACCAAGACAATCTACAACACAGGGGTATAAATACACAAACTAATTAGCGGCGGAAATCAATCAACTAAACAATAAAAAACACCTGAATACAATGAATGAACAATCAACCAATGACAGGACAGGGAGACTCACATGACAAGACACAGACAACATAAACAAACATAGAAAAAATGGGCTACACAATGAGAAGCAAAAGTCATAGCTGCCCTCTGGTGGCTGGCAGAGTGATGTACCCGGTAAGCCTGACCGAGTCCTGATAGAATTATTGTGTAGCCACATACTACCAATCAAAGCAGCAACATAACCATGATCATTTATTGTTTCCTAAATTTCTTAAAAATGGAAACTGATTTTTATCTGTATTTCATTGTTCATACGGAACCTGGAGATGATCTCTGTCATATTAGTGTGATTTTCCGTATAAATATAGAAAAATCATTTTAATACACTTTATGTTATAAATAATAAAGATGTTTCTTTATTATCTTCAACAGCACATAAATGTCTGCCTTTAATTTATTTTTTTTTTTATCGTTATTTATTATTTTTATAACCAAATAAGTCCCAATCTTTAATTATTTACACCAATTACTTTACCGTTTATATCAGCTAGATTAGCGACAGAAATGACATCTAATACCATTTAATGTGATTTTGCCAAGTAGGATGTGATCCTGTATTAACATTTTTGGTTAATCCTGGATCGACATTTCAATCAACCGTTATAACCATCTGATGTCATCAGTGTTTGTCAAATCCACCTTAATCTATTTTTGATTGAAATGTTGATTCAGGATCAAGAAAGGATGTTAATCTAGAATCACATCCGACATCTACCTCTAATACGGGGCACCCCGTATTTTTTAAACTAACCAGTTATCCTGGACCTTTTCCTGATTACAGTACCACAGTTCCTGCGATCTGATCAGCTTTCTGCTAAAATATGTGCTCTTCACTAGCAACCTTCTCTTCTCTGTGCTGGGCCTGGCCATCTTAGGAATGGGCTTCTGGGGTCTAATGAACAAGGAGTCCTTCGCTCAGGAGAAGTTGGATGGCCTTGGAACTGATCCCATGCTGCTTTTGGTTTTTCTTGGTGTACTGCTTTCACTGCTGTGTTTGACAGGCTGTGTGGGAGCACTCAGAGAGAATTACTGCCTGCTGCGGACTTTCTCTACAACACTCTTAGTCCTCGTAGTTGCTCAGGTCCTGCTGGCCATTGTAGCATACAGCTTGCAGGGGTGGATTACTGAACTCCTGCGCTCAACCATGCTGACGGCCATGACACGCTACCAAGATGATCTGGATTTGAGATTTATAACAGATGAGATCCAGGTTGGACTGCAGTGTTGTGGGGTGAATAACTATCGCGACTGGGAACTCAACCAGTGAGTATCTTCTTCTTATTCTTTCTCTTCTTTATTTCCTTTTGGCTGTTCCCTTATAGGGGTCATCACAGAGAATCATCTGTCTCCACCTGACCCTATTCTCTGCATCCTCTTCACTCACACCCACTAACTTCATGCCCTCATTTATCGCATCCATATACCTCCTCTTTAGTCTTCCTTTTTGCCTTCTGCCTGGTAGCTTCATTTCTAACATCCTCCTACCAATATATTCACTATCCCTCCTCCGTACATTTCCAAACCACCTCCATCAATCTGTATGCAATTAATAAAAATGCCTAAATAAAGAGATGCAATATAATACTGATAGAACGACTAATACTACTACTTATAGTTTTACTAGTAATAACAACAAAAACAAAGTTATAATATAGCTTGGTGGTTTAGTGGTAGGCATACCTGCCTCACACCTTCAGGATTTGGGGTTTGATCTTCACCCCTGACCTATGTAGGCTGTGTTTGCGTGTTCTTCCTTGTCGCCGCCTTAAGCCGCTACCTAAACACCTGATGCATACGGCACACTTAACTAAGTGTCATAGAGTTTCATAGTCACCCTCTGATTGGTTGAAGTGTACAGGGTTTCTGAGCGTCACAATGTTTAACAGAAACACAACAAAGCCATCCGATCGAAGAAGTAAGCTATTGTGCTTACGTTAGCGGCAATGATTTATACATTTTTAAAACATTCATAAATAATTGATTCAAAGGTTGAATACCGGTCTGTTATTGTAAAGACATTTACACGCCTCTAAACATAATGCAGCACAAAACGAAACGTCATTGGTTGCTTTACCTGCCAGTCATATGTCCTCTTGGGCAGGACCTTAGCCATTTAACCGGCCACGGTTCCTAGACTTACTGCCATCAGCCTATAGATCTGGCTACATGAGATTAGATATTCCACCAACCCCTGTATCAGGAGGAGAGGTTCAAGAAATTTGGATATGGATAATAAAATTTTATTAATTTAAAGATAAAAGAGTTAGCAGATGCTTTTATCCAGAGCAACTTACACTTTTTTATTTATATAACTAGGCGATTGGGGTTAAGGGTATTGCTCAGGGGCCAGCAGTGATAACCTAATGGTGGTGGGAATCAAACCCACAGTCTTCTGATTAGAAGTCCAACATCACCTCCCTCTTTAAAAGTTACCTTTTTTCATTACAGGTATTTTAATTGCTCATCTCCAGGTGTGCAGGCATGCGGCGTGCCTCCTTCCTGCTGCGTGGATCCACTGGAAAACGGCACAGTGTGGAACTCTCAGTGTGGCCTCGGGGCACAGAAGCTGGACGAGTTCTCGGCTCAAAGTCTTATTTTTCTAGGGGGCTGCCTGGGCAGTATTTTACGCTGGTTTAATCTGCACTCTGAGGTTATTAGCATAGTTATAGCCGCTCTACTCGGAGTCCAGATCCTCACACTGATTATTACTACACGCTTGCTGGACAGGATCCAATGGAGCAAAACACAACCATGGCAAAAAGAAACATGATCTTAACACAACACAGGGAATTTTCCTCTTGTTAGCTGTATAAGAAGGACGTATAATAACATCATTTATCACATTATGTAACATTTGTTTGTATGTGCTTTTACTTTTTTAAAGAATTGTATTCATTTTTACTTGTGATTTTATAACAAAGCCATCCCTTCTTTCTCCAACTTCACATACACCATGTTACAGAACAAACGTACATATTTATAAAGTACAAAATAAGCTTTATTCAGTGCGTAAGTCATTCCAGTGCTGCCATGACTGTGAGTCTTGCTCTTCTTTCAGTGCAGATAAATCACAAGACCAAATAACACACCACATCACAGCCACAGCACGGCACTGACTTTTAACAAGACACAAACGGCAAACATTTACTTTCTGAACTTGACATTCAAATGATTTGTAAAACAAATGAACTGTTTGCACTACTGCCAAAGCACAAGAGTGATGTTAAAATACAAAGAAATATTTAGTTATATATTTTCTTAGGCTCAGATTTTAAAGAATTACTAAAAAAAAACACACAAATATTAACAAAAATGGTTCGATGCATTGCTAAAAACAGTACCAACTGTTTTTCTTGCATAAGGATGTGATCACCTCAAAGCACATATATATAAACGGTATCTGCTAGACATTTTTTTTTAATTACCCTCAGACTGAATGTACACAACCTCTATAAATGTACGAAGGATAACATCACACATTACCGACTCTGGAGTTTAGTAACGGATGAAAATGACATGAATTCGTATAAATAGGAATGAAAAATTCTATTGAGGCCAAAGTATAAGATCATCGGTTCCGTGAATATACTACAAATAAACATTAATTAATGCTCATTAGTTTTCCTCCAAATTGCTTTTTAGAAAACATAGCAAGGAAGCTTGAAAGGTTTCATTTTGATCCATATTTTTTGTTCGACACCGATTAATTTCCCCATTATATAAATACACATTAAAATATACACCTCCTTATATTATTATTGGGTTTTTTTCATTGTTGTATTCTTTTTCTCCGTTTTAATTCTTTAGCCTATAAACAGATGAACAGGTCATGTAAAAATCTCAGTCTAGTACATGAGGGTTCTTTCCCCTCTTCAGATGATGCCATACTGAGCTAATTCATGCAACTCCAGATGACTGAATGCTTCCCAGGGACAGATAACAGTGATATCTGCAAAACAAAACAACCTCTGAATGAGAAATGTAGGTCTGTTTTTCTCCTCACTGACACCATTTATAAAGTTAAAGGAATAAAGAACTTATGTAGTAGTCAATTGTACCAGTTCCCAAGCCTTCCATTCCAGGAATTTCGTCACCGAACCTATAAATAAACACACACATACTAATCACAAACTAACCCAAAACTATTTATTCATAAATAACAGCTCCTTTTAGTACGTCAGTACATTGTTTTAGTTAATGTATTAATTAACGTATCAAATTCATCAAACATGGTTGAGGATTAAGTAGTGCCTGCTAAATGAATTAATGTTAACCCTCATAATTGGCATAATCTCAGTCCAGAGCCACCCACAGCCCAATTTGGTGTAAAAGTGAAATTATTGTTTAGATATAACATATATTTTTTAATTATAAAAATATTTTATTTTAATATGAACAGTCTGAAGGATTTTTTTTCAGTTAGGAGCGCCAGCGTGTGCTGGCTAGAATAAAATGAGGAACTGAGTGAAATGAGGAAGTTGTGGGGCAGGATTTAAAAAATAATAATAATAATAATAATAATAATAATAATAAAGAGCAGAATCTGGTAATAAAGAGTTTGTCATAGTATTTGTGGATATTATTTAAATGAAACCTTCAAACACAGTGATTTAAGAAAAGGGAAAAACAATGATGCAATATGCACTTGCTCATTGGCAACCCGGGTTTGATTTTGGCTCGGGTCCCACCCTCCGACCCTCTCTCCCCCAGTTTCATCTCTATCCGGTCTGTTTAATTAAGGCAAAATACCTTTTAAAATAACTTCTATCATCAAACAACAAATGATAATAGGAACCAAAGTGTAAATTATAAATGTGATCCAGTACGACAGACAGACATACAGACACATAGATAGATAGATAGATAGATAGATAGATAGATAGATAGATAGATAGATAGATAGATAGATAGATAGATCTATACCTAATTGTAAATAATGCACAGTTCATGCAGAATTTATTTCCCCCCCTGGGTTAATCGATGCATCAACTAACAAATTTTAAAATACTAATGTGATCGAACGCTATTTGTTATTTATGACTAACTTTATATGACTAATACTGTAGTTCACTAACTATTAGCTAATTTTTAGTTCGCATTGAAATCAGTTTTTATTAACACAATTATTTCTGTACTCAATAGAAAGTGTTACAAAGGTGCATTGTAGGATTTCTAACATCTTGTATTTAGATTTTAGTTTACCGGGTCATCCAATGTTGATCTTTATTTCGATTATTATTGTTATAATCAGGAATATTAACAACATTTATACCTCACATACACCTTTTTATGCGTTATATTCAAATGAGAAATTCAACCCAAACTGATTAAGTATAAAATTAAAACAGAGCGTGAAACATCTGTTATAGTTACAAATAGAACACTTCACAAAATCCATATTTTTTTTTTTTAAAGGAAATGAAATGTTTTACCCGATGACTCCTCTCTTGGGTGGTTTGCTTTTAAACTGCCGGGTGGATCGCTGTTTGAAACGTGGTGGCCCCTTGTGTGGAGATCCAGGCCCTGTGACTCGAGTTGCCATTTTACTGCCAGATTTGTGTTCAGACTTCGACATCTCCACATTTTTAAACTCAGGCTCTGTTTGGAGACTCATGGATGAAAGTGATAGATACAGAGTGGGATGTCAGCATGCAAAGATGTGAATGGATTACAGTAAGGAGATAAGGCTGAAGTCACATTGTGAATGACTTATGCAACACCGAACAACACGGTGCATAATATCATCACCCTGAGATTTAACTATTATTAATAGTTAGATAAAGTGTTTAATCTGTTTTTTGGGATTGTTAGATTTTAAATAAACTGCAAATTTTTTTTAAAAAACTTTTTTTTTGTATATTTAAAATATAGTAGGTAAAAGAATTAAGAATAAAATAGTTAATTAATCAAATAATTAATCAATTTTTCACCATCGACTAGTTTCTTTGATAAACTCATTCTGTTAAAATATAAACCAGCGCTTGGTTAGGTCTATCACCAAGATATTTTAAACATATGATTCACTTATAAAAGAAAAAAGGTTATTGGTTTTAATCTCCAATTCTCCATGGAAATGTGAACTCATAATACTTTTTTCTTTATGCCATTCTGAGCCTATTGTAAAGAAGCAATTATAAAAGCAATTTACAGTCAGTTACGTAGGACCATAAAGCCAGTCACCATCTTCCAATATTATCTCTACCAGACTTGATGACTCATCGACTTAATGTATTATAACCAAATTCCAAAGCTACAGTCGTTAGCAGGATTACTGTAAACTCCCCCTCCTTCTCCTCCTTCTCCTCCTCCTTCTCTTTCTACTCTCATTTCTCCAATGAGCCTTTCAGCCAGGGCCTATAAACCTGCAAGGCTCCGGAATCCTGACCAGTGCGTGTTTAATAAATCTTATTAGAGAAAGGACAATGCTCAAAATGCTAAGTTAAGTGCACTTCATAAGCACTTCCATCCCAATCAGTACTGTTTATCACAATCAATACTGTTTTTGTAACACAGATAAGATCCCAAACTTAAAAAAATATTTCATGACGCATAAATTATTTCAGTTTTCTTTTATTAATTGCCTCCTCCATATTTTCCTCACACTTAAACTGGCATGGAGTCCACATGTTTGAGCAAAACCTTATGATTTATTCTAGATTAAGTGCAACGGTGTGTCATCTACACAAAAGTTATAACAGATAACAGACACAGCCAGCAACTTTCTTCCTGTCTTCCTGATCACTTCTGCTGTAGTTTGCCATTCATCTACAAACACTAGCTGACCACCCAGAGCCCATTTCAAGTCCTGTCTAAATTTTTCATAGTATTCTTTCTTTTTTCAGCCTCCATCACTTCATTTTCTTCTCTACCTTCGATCTTATCTTCTTCCAGACTAACATCTTCATCCTACACACCACCATTCTATGCTGTCTGGCTACACTCTCTCCCACCACAACTTTACAGTCACTAATCTCTTTGAGATCGCCTACATGGTATAGTAAAGAACTCAATATTTAATGAAGTGTCCTAATTTTTTCACAAATTTACGTTTTTATCATGCTTTCAACACTGTATATTGCAGTAAGTAATACTATTGCTGAATTGAGTTTAGGCTGCAATGCAATTATATTTCTTCAACCATATAGTTTCCATTAGGTGGTGCCATTACATTACTACAGAAGCTACATCGACAGAGAGAGAGAGAGAGAGAGAGAGAGAGAGAGAGAGCCAGGTTTAGGGTTAGGCTTGGGTTACACAGATAGATAGATAGATAGATAGATAGATAGATAGATAGATAGATAGATAGATAGATAGATAGATAGATAGATAGATAGATAGATAGATGAGGGTCAAATTGTAAATTATAAAAGTGATCCGGTACAATTTACTGATGTTTACGTATGCAGAAAGATAGAGAGAGAGAGAGAGAGAGAGAGAGAGAGAGAGAGAGAGAGAGAGAGAGAGAGATGGGGGGGTTAGAGTTTTGGGTTTAGGGCTATTTAGACAGACAGACAGACAGACAGACGGATGGATAGACAGACAGATAGATAGATAGATAGATAGATAGATAGATAGATAGATAGATAGATAGATAGATAGATAATCAATAGCATGGATAAGTAAGGATTGAGTTTTAAAACTTAATTAAAGGAACAAAGCAGAAGAACTCCAGAAATTGTAGTCAAGCTGTTGTACAGGTGGGCTAACAAAAGAGCTTCAAGCTAGATCTGAAAAATAGAAAATTAATCACAGAGAAGGCCTTTTGGAAAGATGGTTTTTATTGGCAAATAGTAGGAGACAAAGCCCACGGGCAGGGGGTAGCCAATCCCTAGACATGAGCCAGAGAACAGGAGAGGAAGAGAATGGTTACAGAGCCAGGGTCTGGGTTGAGTCGACAGTTGAGTCGACTCTGGGGCTGGTGGCCAAATAGATAATAGCAGCACAATTGCAAGTGTGGGACAGAAAGTCCTGAAGAGTGGATAAGGTTTGGCAGCGAGGGAAGGGAAAAGGCGATAAGGAAAAATAAATCCAGGAGCCAGAGCTAATGGAAAAGCAGAGAGACAAAAAAAAGAAAATAACTAATCAGGGTCAAGGGGATCTGCTGGAGTCTATCCCAGCTGTCACTGAGTGAAAGACAGGGGGACACACTGGACAGGTCACCAGTCTATCGCATGTCCACATACAGACAAACGACCACAGACACACACACACACACACACACACTCTCACTTACACAACATTGCAGTTCTAAAAACAAGAATAAGTAACTTTCCGGGTACAGTTTTGCTAAATGTTTGTTTCGTTTTAGCTTTTAATTTAAAAAAAAATTTAAAAAACCTTTTATGTTTAATGTAATGTAAATTTCAATTTGTTTAATGTATGCATAACAATATATGATTAGGTTTACTTAATAAACAGTTAACTTTAGATAGTTAAAAAAAGTTACTATTTGAACAAATTCCGAAAATGCCACTTAAATATGTGCACTGCTAAACAAAAAAAATAAATAAATGTGGGGATAAAAGGTGTGTTAGTGCATCATTAAACCCTAAATTCAAGTGGTTTCTGTCTTAACAAGTTTGAACAACCCCAACCTGTGCTTTGTTTGGATAATGAACTCTGTAAGCTTATTCACTCCCTTATGCTTTCTTTGAAATGAAACTTATGCAGCTCAGTACTCAGACTGAACACTGGTGGAGCTCCTGTGTATAAAAGATCTCCTGCTAAAGGTTTCATTATTCCCTCTTATTACTCCGAACGTAAGCTTCCGTTCTCGTTTGCAGGAGAATTGTTTTTACAGATTCTCCTAAAATGGAATCATCCAGAATTTGTTTTGTCATCTGGACTCTGACGTTGTTTCTCCAGGTCTCTGCACAAAGCTGGAACCTATTTGGTCAGTATGTTTTAAACAATTTAGATTTTTTTTATGATAATTTTTGCCAGCTGCATTTTCTATTTGTGAAAACATCAATTGTGGCATAATTTAAAATAGAAAAAAATGCTAATTAATTAATAGCATTTGTATTTTTCTTGTATATTGAACATAAAATTCTGTATTATTTCTGCCTAATCTTTAATTTAAACACAAAGTCCTGGTCTTATGAGTTATGACCATGGGTTATCCAAATAGCAATCGTAATTATATCCTGTATATCCCAGTTAAAAAAATTTAATATAAATATATATATATATATATATATATATATATATATATATATTTATTTTTATTTTTTTTTTTTTTTTTTTTTTTTTTAATTTTAACTTAAATAACATTAATTTGCAGATACTGAAACAAAGAGGCCACCCCAGGAGGGTGGATTGCGGTTGGTGGGAGGTGGCCAACCTAATAAAGGGCGTGTGGAGGTGTACCACAATGGCAAATGGGGGACAATCTGTGATGATAATTGGGACCTGAGTGAGGCCCAGGTAGTGTGCCAGCAGCTCGGTTTTCCTGGAGCTGTTTCAGCCGAAGCAGGAGGAACATATGAAGATGGTAAGTTCTAAATTCATTGGATTGTGAAGATGAGCATTACAGTTACATTCACTACAACCCTGATGATAGTAAAGTTTTTACTGCGGATAAATGAATACATTCTGACTTATTAATTAAATTAATTCGATGGGATTGTGATTTAGGTTCGGGTCCTATTTGGCTTGATGATGTGAGCTGCAAGGGATCAGAAAGCTTTTTGTCCAGCTGCCATTTTAAAGGCTGGGGTGTTACTGATTGTTCTCATAAAGAGGATGCCGGGGTGGTGTGTGAAAGAGGTAAGCCTTCTTGTCTTAATTGTACACTATATCTTTAGCGTTCTCAGTAATACAGTTGCGTTAAAATTCATCTGATTGTCTTCCCTGAATTAATTTTAGGCCTCTGTCCTTGAACTACTAAAATGTAGTTGTTTCAAATGTTTTTTAGGAAAAGATGTGGACAGCAGTCGTGAGTTCCAGCTGGACCACAGTCTGGGCTTGTCTGGAGAGCTTGGAAGTCTTTTCAAAAGTGGGGACAACTGTGATTTCGTCATTGTGGTCCGTGACGAAGATCAAGCTGAACAGAAGATGATTTGTGTCCATAAACTGATCCTCTCTCTCTACCCCCAGTTTAATATTTCTGATAGCACCAACAACCTCACAGTTAAAATTTCCCAAACCTGCCATCCCCATATGTCCAGCTTCTTAAGGTAAGGTCTACTTTATTGAATTAAGCTGTTCGGTGATACTCTTGTTTTTGGTTCTCATGCCATGCAATTCCTTCCAGGTATCTGTACACACGCAAGATTGACATCACCCTCACTTCAGCGCAGTGCCTACACCAGCTTTCCTATATTTTTCAGTTGCAACAGCTTTTAGAGGAGATAGGCCGAATCTTTACTTTCTTCCTTCCTCAGGACAGAACCTTCCGTAGCCAGGTGTCTATGTATGAGTACGGTGTTCGTACAAAAGACACGCAGCTTCAGGAAAATGTCCTTCAGTACCTGTCCTGGAACTTTGAATCTCTTGTTGACTCTCCGGTATGGAAAACTATCTCCATACACATGCTGAAGGCACTTCTGTCTCGTTCAGATTTAGTGGTGAAGGGTGAGTTTTTTGTACTTCAGACCTTAGTAAACTTCATCAAAACAAGAGGCGAGACGGTGAGTTTGGAAGACAAGGTCAACCTCCTAGGTTACATTCGCTTCCCAATGATTCCGGTCGAAAATCTCTATGATATTCAGTTCAGCTCTGATCTGTACCAAAGCGATGAGGCATTTTACAGCACTGCTTTGCTAAAAGGCTTCCAATTCAATACGTTGCCTTTCTCAAAGATCAGAGAGCGTTTTCACAACCTTAAAGATTTTCTACCTAGGATCTACACTGTTGAACCATGGAGCATTGCCATCAATTACACTTCCAACACTGGTTACAACAATTATTATGGACATTATAGCTATAGTTCTAGCTCATTTACAACTCCTGCCCATTATAGTGTGTTTTACAAGGACCAAAAAATCAATTGGGTAGTGCAGATTCTTCAAAATAGTTGGGAATGCTCTAACCAAGGTTTTACTTGTGACTCTTTGCCTTTAGCCAGACTCTATAGCCAGAATGGCCTGAGTAATTATGCGAGCGCTATTAGCTTCAACAATAAACTGATTCTTTCATGCAAAGCTGAACAAATTGTCTTTAGTGTTCAAGATTTTAAGGAGAACAAAGCCGCTGTTCCAACCAACAGCAGTATGAGTATGCCCCATCCCTGCCCTGAAGACTACAGCTTTACTTTTGTTGTGCATCCAGAGTCCATCTGATTACCTTCTCCTGCCCCCACACATGCAACGCTTGCTTTTCCTACCAATTTACGAACACGCCGATATAAGCAATTTATTTTAATCTGTTAGTAATTGTTTGTCAGCTGTTAGTTTAAAAAAATCAACTTGATTAAAATAAAGATTGCTAAATCAACCGACTAATGTTTTTTTTACTTATTGTGTTATAACAGACTGGGACTTGTATGTCATTTTTAATTCTATCTGCACTTCTGATTATATACAGTTTAAAGCATTACACACATAATAACACGAAAAACAACATATTTCAATGCAAATAACAACACAAATCAGCGCGATGGCACAGGGAAAATCTCTACTTTTAGATCACTTAAAATCTTACTAGCAAAATAGTGTAAATTTACAATGAAGAGGAATTTGTGGTAATGCATGTGAAATTTTTAGAGATGTTTAGTGGTTATGTACATTCTTTCATAATTTGCTTACCTTTTTATTGGCACAAATATAATTCTATAAACTATTTTAAATATTAAAATGCAGTATGATGCGCAGAAAATAAATGACATAATAAACAGTGGACAGGACATTATATAAAAAATAATTATAAAAAAAAAAAAAAAAAAGTACACTAAACAAGCTCACAAAAAATAAGGTATCTTGCCAAATGTGGTTATGGTGAATTTTAAATGTTAGAATTATGTATTAAATAGAAGCACTTTGTTCCAAGGGCTAATATTAGCCGCTAGAAATAGAAGTGCTCGGATTTAATTATTACCGATTTATTTCTAGATAAATGTAAAACAGCATTAGGTTAAGTTTTGGCTATTTTTACTTCAACACAATAAATCTTATGCTAAAAATGTATTTTAAACAGATGCAGCTAAAAAAAAATTGTCAAAGTGAAACTGTGTTTACTATATGAATGTTCAAACGTTTATAGAAATAGGATTTCTGTAAAATTCTTATAACTAGAGGTGCAATGTTTAACAGCTAACAGTTAATTTTTTAGAATTAATATTTAATGTTAATTAAATTCAATTTTATTTATATAGCGCTTTTAACAATTCGGCATTAACTTGAAGCAGCTTTACAGAAAACAGAATTAAAATTCAAAAATGACAAATAAGAATGTATTTTATGTATATCCCCAATGTGCAAGTCTGTGTCAGAGGTGGAATAAAAAAGCTCCCTGTGGTGATATTAGGAACAAACCTAAGAGGAAACCCGGTCTCATCAGGGTGACAGCGAAGTGTGTGAATATTAATAATGTCCTGACAGAATTGTATCCAGAAATTTTAAGCAACTAATAAATCAGTGAAATTGACCACAGGTTCAACTCCAATTTCCTGCCCAGAATCACCAGTAAGCTTCTCTATCCAGTGCCACACCAACCAGCCAGGACAGAGAGAGATGGGTAGAGAGTAAGAAAGTGAGACAGATAGAAAGAAAGAAAGAAAGAAAGAAAGAAAGAAAGAAAGAAAGAAAGAGAAGAGAAGAGATTGTGTTTACGTTAATGTAATGGGTAGGAACAACGTACATTGTGCAGGCAGGCATCGGAAAGATGACACAGACATGACGACTTTCTGGTCACTAAAACACATAATGTCCATAATCTTTCAAATCTGCTCCTTTGGCTAAGATAAAAAAAATGTTATTAATATTCATATATCTACAGTATACCATTTCCATTCATATATTTTCTTTACTGCTTATTTTACACAAGGTTACAAAGCATATCAGGCTTCCCTATGTCTCAGAAGACAGGGGGGGGCACACAACAGGGGGCACTCTGGAAAGTGTATTATCCCATTTCACACTCTCACATACTATAAAAAACTTAGACATTACATCAAACATTGCGTGTCTCTAGTCTGGTAAATGGAATACATGGAGGAACTCCCCCAAGTAGGAAAAACGTACAAATGGCAGAGGCAGAAATCAAACCCGCAACCCTGGAGGTGTAAGGCAAATGTGCTGTGCACTTAATCATTAAACATTAAAAGCATCGATCTGGTATTTTTGCAGATAAAACAAAACCCAGCTATTGTTTTATTAATTTTCAGCTGTTTAGTTTCCATGGGTCTGAATCTGCTGCTTCAGATTTGTGTTCTCGAATAACGGAAGTGAAACATAGAAATGGAACTACAGTTTCTATGTGGTTATTTGTGTTACCACAATTTTCTTGTCAGCTCTTATATACTCTTATATAAACAATCACAGCACTCTGTGTCAACTCTGTAGATCTGTAATCATGCTTGATCAGCAGTTACTGAAATACTCGAATAAGATCGCCTGGCACCGGCAAGAAGCATGGCACAACATTAAATCCTTTGCCATACTGTTTAGTGCTGTCTGTGGTCTTGTGTTAGCTCAGTGGTTTAGGTAGTTTTATGTCCCAGCACCACCAAGCTTTCCCTGCTGGGTCCCTGAACCTGCAACTTCTCAGTTAAAGAAATAAATCTCTTTGAATAAGGGTGTCTGCCAAATGCCAGAACTTAATGAAAAGCCAATCCAAAGCTACACCTCTAAACGCATGAATGCGCACAGACATTACAATACATCATGTGTCATTCACCTGTGAGAGAACTTTATAGTACAGTATAATAAAAGTATAAAGTCTAAACATAGAAATTGTACCTGATTACATGCTGCCCTGTAGTTGAGCTAATTCGTAAAAGTACACAAACTACATAAATTATCAAAACAAACCAAATCTGAATCACACTATATTCCTACCTACCCAGAAGAAATACTGGAACCATTGCATCATCTTTCAAACCCTTTAACTTTAAAAAGGCAAAGTCAGCCGTCCAAAGCTCCAAATAGACTTTGCTGATACTTTACCGCAAACCAACGCCACCAAATCCTCACCACTTTCCTGCACAATCACCCAAATTCTAGTCACCCATACCTGTAACCACTTTACTTCCTGCTCAATTGCACTCTTTTTAAGCTGCACTCTTCCAGTCTGTCAGCGTTTGAGACAGCAGTGAAATTTCTTACTAGATTGTTTAACAGGATTTTAGTGAGTTAAGGGTGATGTGCAAAGGAATAGAATTGATGAGCTATACAAAAAAGGTATAAGAAAGAGTAGTGGAAGCTACTATAGGTTAAGGAGGGTAGTAGACATTTGTAAGCAGCAGTATGGCTTTATGCCCAGAAAGAGCAGAACAGATGCAATCCTTACTCTAAGAATGCTGAAGGAGAAGTACAGAGACGGTCGTAAGAAGCTGCATTGTGTTTTGTAGACCTGGAGAAAGCATATGACAGGGTACCAAGAGAAGAGCTGTGGTATTGTATGAGAAAGTTAGGAGTAGCAGAGAAGTATGTCAGGGTGGTGCAGGATATGTATGAGGGGAGCAGGACAGTAGTGAGGTGTGCAGTAGGTCAGACAGAGGAGTTCAAAGTGGAGGTGGGACTGCATCAGGGATCAGCTCTGAGCCCCTTCTTATTTGCTGTGCTGATGGATCGTTTGATAGACAAGGTCAGACATGAATCTCCTTTGACAATGATGTTTGCAGATGACATTGTGATCTGTAGTGAGAGCAGGGAGCAGGTGGAGGAAAACCTGGAGTGGTGGAGGTTTGCTCTGGAGAGAAGAGAAATGAAAGAAAGGAAGCGAATACAGGCAGGTTGGAATGGGTGAAGAAACATGTCAGGAGTGTTGTGTGACAGGAGAATATCAGTTAGAATTAAGGGGAAGGTGTACAAGACAGTGGTAAGACCAGTTATAATGTATGGTTTAGAGACAGTGGCGCTGAGGAAGAGATAGGCAACAGAGCTGGAAGTAGCAGAGCTGAAGATGTTGAGGTTTTCTTTGGAAGTGAGGAGGTTGGACAAGATTAGGTTCATCAGGGGGATGGCTCACGTTAGATGTTTTGGGAAAAGGTCAGGAAAGCCAGATTAAGGTGGTTTGGACATGTACAGAGGAGGGATAGTGAATATATTGGTAAAAGGATGTTAGAAATAAAGTTATCAGCAAGGAGAAGACCAAAGAGGAGGTATTTGGATGCGATAAACGAGGACATGAAGTTAGTGGGTGTGAGTGAGGATGATGTAGAGAATAGGGTCAGGTGAAGACAGATGATTCACTGTAGCGACCCCTAAAAGCGAACAGCTGAAAGGAAAGAAGAAACTTCCCCTTATGTGCATATAGTAACTTGTGCAAGTATATCGCTCCACAGTTGAATCTTAGTCCTACACGATTTCAGTGTTAAATCTTGACCTTGTGTTACTCAACATTTCAATTTTATTAGATTTTATATGATTCATGTACGTAACATACTCTACAATGATAGATTGCAGTTTAAAGACCGAGAGTGTCAATCAAGTAGCTACAAATGCACATGACATAAACACATCCTTTGGTAGTTGCATTGTGTTCAGTTTGGTAAGTTTGCTTAAAAAATACTTTTAAAAAAATACTTAATTTTTCTGTTTGGTATTAAATCTAATAAAGTGACTTTTTTAAACTTCCTGTTTTTACAAACTGCTGACTTTTGAAATCATTTCCCCAGCCTGACCTCTGCATGTTACAACATAATTCAGTGTAGCAGACAACGTAGAGGATTAACTAGAGTTATCATACAGGAAATTTTAGGAAATGTAATATTCAACGCAATAGCTTTACTATACGTTTTAATGCTAAAGAGCACAAATTAAATTAAATTCGCAGCAAAACAGCGATCAAAACAAATCTGTTCTATTTAAATTTTAATATTTGGTACAAACAATACATTAGGCAATATGTAATGATTCAGTCTATACACTTTATTTTTAAGATGATTAAAACTTTCTGCTCTAAAAATGTGAGTAAATATAAACTGATAATTAGTATCTTTTACATTTGCATATGGCCCAACCCTCATGAATTAAACGCAAAACAAAGATAGACAAATAAATGTGTGTGTTTTAGCATTCGCTACAAATCAGATGTTAATTTAAACCTTTATTTTCACAATAATAAATTAAAAGTTAATTTATATTCAAAGCATTTTTTCACTGCATTATATTTTAAAACTCCTTAAATGTATAATACAACTTCTTTCTTTCCTACATTGTATTTTATGTAACTCTTTGTAAATCTCTTAGAAATGGTTCTCTAGGTAATGTAAAGTGTACAGGATATTCCAAGACATCGACATTCGCAATGTATCGTGATTAATGATGTTTAAACTCACTTTGGTAAGGACATAACGTAAGATTAAAAAAGCTTGCGATATGATTAAGAAATGGCGTGTCAGGAGTCTGCATTCCTTTAAGACGTTTCACACATCTGAAGAGAACTTAAGGGAGAAGTTGATTTTTGCAAGTTTTAGGCTGCCCTTCTGATATTGCATCAATTGTTATAATGCAACATTGCAAATCTGTGTTTCATAGTTACTGGTTACCACAACATGGATCGAGCAGCAGGATATGTGAGATTGGTTGGCCCTCTACTGGAGTAATGCTGAGATGCCTCCATCCATGTTCTATGTGCTGAGGGCAGATTAAGACGATTAACTTCCTGTATGTAAAAAATATATTTACTGTTAATATTTATTAATTTGTTTCTTATTTGTTCTCTTTGTTTTAAAACATTCATCGATATTTAAGATGGTGAGAACATTTAAAGCCAACTGATTCTTGCTGTAAAAAAAGTCATTATTAAAAAAAACACTTTATTAATTTAACAAATATATAATTACCAACTTTATAAACATTTAAAAGCCTATAAATTAGCGCTTGATTCCAAAAGATATAACATAGACAGCAGAATTCCAAGTAGCAGCTATGTGGATACTGTGTCCCAAGGTTGAAGTTGGACTAGTGCTCGAAAGGTCATGGATTCTGTTCTCAGCACCACCGAGCTGCCACTGCTGCCCCTTAAGCAAAGCCCTTAACTCTTAACTGCTCAGTTATAAGTCGCTTTTAATAAGGGCATATGGAAGAAATTTTAACATAAATCTTGATCAAATCATAATCAAATCAAGGTGGTCGGGGGCCCCTGGGCTGCTCTTTGTGTGTGTGTTTAAAGATTGGGTCAGCCCAAAATCAATTAGGAAAAGAACCAATGGGCCGTTTGGAAAAGGAATCCTATACTGACTTTTTGACAAATATATCACAGCACCACAAAGCCCTCAGCACCATTAACTAATAAAGCATAACACAGAATAGGCTGATAAGAAGGCAAAAACAAAAGTACGGTGTCCCGGAGGGACAATGCCCTGTCTCTCAATTGACCAGTCCGCTCCCTACGCAAATAGTAAGGTCAACTAGCACACACACACACACACACACAGACAGCAAATACAGATTTCTCTACAAGTTGTGGACCACCACAGTAAGAAAATGACCACCACACCACATGGGTAAATTGAGAAACTGAACAAATAAAACATAAAAATAAAAGCGCAGGCTCCAGAGCGTAGAAGCAGCTTAATAAACACCGTTAGTACAACCTAAACTAACGTTAACAAAGATGCTAGGGGAAAGAATACATTACCCTCTGCCACCACTGCCACAAAACAATTTCAAAGAACAGCACAAGAACAGAATTCCCTGTATTTACAATTTAACTGCAAGCAGATATCCGCTTTTAGTTTTATAAACCAACAGCTACTACTACCTCTGCATCAGTAAGCTAAATCACAAAACCACTGTGTAATAAAAACGACAAAAACAGCAGCGGCACCAAATAACACTGCTATTATAACAGCAATAATAAAACAGCAGCACAATAATAAAAATCTACATATTGTTACATATTCCTACTTTTACAGTTTATTCTTTTTTCACTTTCTGACAGAAAAAGTCCTTAACAAGACGGTAAAATCTAATTTGAGCAGAACGTCATTTATAGTGGACATCCCAGACATGCGATTCAGTCTCTTTTGTTCCACTATGGATCTCAGTCTATATTTAATTAGTCCCAGTTCATAAAAAGGACGGTTTACGTTGCACTGGTTACAGGCAAATTCATAAATAGTGCTGTATTAACATTTGGAAACACTGATCGTGGTTAACTCTTAGCTCAGATACACTATAGTGACAAAAGTATTAGGGACACCTGACTATTACATCTGTGTGTGTGTATTTTAAACATCCTATTTCATATTTTAATCTCAGGCTTCCTTTTGTGATAATCTCCACACTAGTGGAAATAAATTTGATGCTGTATTTGTATTTACTTATGCTAAATAGTATTGAGGCTGGGTGAGTATAAGTATAAGGCTGGGTGAGGTTCAATGTTCCAGTCCGTTAAAAAGGTTTAAAGTGAGGTTAAGGTCATAACTCTGTGTAGTGTATTTGGGGAAGTCATGGTTAATTCAACTGAAACAGCAAAAAAGAAAGACGTGTGTCCCTTTCAACTTTTTTTGCCTTATATGGACACTAGGATTTTTGCTCAGTTAAAATACCTTTTTTTAAATACTAAAATGTCTGTAGTGAGTTATGCATATACAGTGTATATCGTATAATTACATAGAAATACAAATCAAAATAAATAAAATAAAATCAAAATTATAATTTAATGATGTAGAAATAAATTTGGCAAAATCCAGTGATATTAGCTCGATTTAGATATTTAGAAATAATCGAAATTACAGCAAAAAGCCTTTAACTACATTAAACACTCTAGCAGGACACAGTTCGTTTTTACACAACATTCCATTGCATTAACATAAATAATGAAGCATTTGTTTCATTGTTACTGAAAGGCAAATTAAAAAACCTGTATCCATTTTCAGGATGAAATAGTCGATTTTCTCGTTTAAGTGACCAGTATGATTGTTTGAGTTTCACAATGACTAACACAAACCGTAAGGTCAAAGAATGATGTGGGTGACATTGCTTAAGATCAGTAAACCATTGTGTGTCCACATATGGTCATTATTTCTTTGGTTTCATCAGTAGATTAAAGTTGTTTATACTGACCTGAATGACTTTGAGGAGGTGGACCATCTGATGACTTAAACCAGTGAAACATTATCTATTCATGGTGAAAGAAGAAAGGGTGGGGAAGAAAGGAAAAAATTATTATTTGGGTTTACTTGCACACTGTCCCTCTCTTTTAGCTTGTCTTAACCTGCCTGATGTCTCAGCAAGGTCAAGTCACTGATCACTAAGAAGATACAGACCGTGATTGCACAAACGTGTGCTTTTCTTCATGAACCAAATTCATTCTGCTACTATGATTGCATAAAGTTATCAGCTTTCAAAAGAATTTGTCAGGCTAAGTCAACCACAACAAAAAAAATTTCCCAGGAACCCGTTTGCATTACTTTCACTGTACTCAACACTGCGTAACGAGTAACAGAGATTTAGTCATGTAATGAGACATGTAATCAGACAATGGGTTTTCCAGAAAAAATATAAACTTTAATAATGCAATCCCATTCATTTGAGAGTACATTTCCAGTAGTACCACATGACTGTTTAAAAATGGGTGGGTCGTTGCAGGAAAGAGTCATGAAAAAGCTAAGAAAAACAACTGATATAAAGGATGGAAAGTATGAAAAAAATGTCTTCTGTTGTTCTTTGTTGTCACTAGTTATTAAACAATCGGATATTAAAAAGTCTCAGATTTGGGAGGGCTGGTGAAGCTTAAGTAATAACTGGTAACTATGCTACACAGTAGATAATCTAGTGTAACTACGTCAGAATAATCACCACTGTATTTTGTATGAGTGTAGTAGGTGTTTTTTTTCCTGTTTTTTTTCCCCCACCAAATTCCAAGAATTCCTCAACTGTTTCTCTGCCAGGAAGTCTGCATCACATGGCTTTAAGATTGTAGGAGTAAGACCCACTCTTCATCTAACGTCCAAATCTAACGTCATTAACAGTAAACTTTAACCATATATTAAAAAAGTTGTTTACACAAAACTTTATTCCTTCATGTGATTTTAATATGTGAAAATTAGCATTAGCATCAAAATTGTATTATTTTATAATAGAAATGTTTTCTTGTTTGACTTGTTTTGTTGTTGTAATGTACTAATTATCTTTCTATAGCTTTTTTATGTGATAATTATCTACTAAATATGAGTAATTTAAATTCCAGGTTAAATATACAGTCTAATTATTTCAACACCGTCTGTGGTTTTAAGTGAATGGACTAGTTTGTTTGTTGTTCTATAAGAAATGTTTTTATTTTATTGATATTCAAACTTACAAATGTATGCCTTAATGTCAATATTAAATACTTTTTTAAAAACTTTTTCACCTTATTAGGATTGTACTGTTTTTGTCCTTCCCTCACATCAAACTCGGTACACTCAAAACTGTAGTCTCTGTTTGAAGGGCTGGTAAATAAATTCGAGTAAATTATAACATTTACAAACTTAATGGTCCAACATGATAATCCTAAATTTCTTATTTAATCCAAATTGCAATATCTAAAAATAAACTGTTCTGTGATCATAAGCAATTTTTTTTCTAACCTTTTACCCTTGTCTAACTGGTTATCGGTTGCAAAACAACGAAGAATAAAACAGCATTTTTTCAGTAGAAGAACTCCGTCCACAAGTGAACTGTAAAATTACTTAGCATTGTGTTATTTTATGAGACATACTGATTTGATTTAGATAGACTGTCTTTATGTACAGTATATAATGTTCAAACTGTGATATTATATACTGATATTATATACATAAAGACAGTCTATCTAAGCGTGGTTATTAAGTAATGGATCAGTTCACTGACGGAGTTCTTCTACTGAAAATGGTGTTTTTGTACTCCGATGTTTTGCAACCGATAACCAGTTAGACAAGAGTAAAAGGTTAGAAAAAAATTCCTTATGATCACAGAACAGTTTACTATATTCAGATATTGCAATTTGGATTAAATTAAACAAAAATTGTATACAGGATACAGGTAAATGATAGCACAGTGATAAAGGTGTTGGACTGCTGGGTTAGAGAACCATGGTTCGAGTCCCAGCATCACCAAGCTGCTACTTCTGGGCCCCTAAGCAAGGCACTTAACCCTCAGTTGTATAAAAAGAGATGAATGTAAATTGCAAATTTCCACATATAGATCTGGTCTTGTTTTAAATATTCCAAAAGAAATCGAGTTAATGTAAACTCTTTACAAAGAAAGGATTTCTATTTAATGTTCACTGCGATAGATATTTGGGATGTTCTTAGTATAATATTCTGTTTTATGCTTGATATTTGATATTTATTTATTGCTGTATTTACATTCTGTTTATTTATATAGTTTTACACGCTTTTTTTACACACTCTTAAATGCTGCTGGAACAAAGAAAAACCTTATTTCTAAGGTGATTTCGACATCAATGTTGCAATGTTGAAATATCATTCTTTTACAATTACTTCAAGATTTCACTTTAATATACGATTTAAAAAAAAAAGTCTTCACTTTAGCCAGTAGTACAAACTATCTTATTTATGTGAACGTTTAAAATGTATAAATATTTAGAAATCAACAGTATCAGACACTTTGGATGAATATGCAATACAAAGTTCTGTATAATACAGAGCCACTGATCTACTGTATGGTAAATACAATAGAGTTATTACATATTTATAGTCTTGTAATAAAAATATTTTAAATGCGACACATCTGGCTTCATCCACATCTGTTATCCGCATTTTAACAGTACACTCAAAGCATGAATCATAGTGGAAAAACTTTCAGCATGTGGAAGAAAGTGACCACACTTTCATAGTCGAGGCCCCGAGCCCCAACGTCACTTCCGGTGTATAGCAGTAGCGTGTGTATAAGAAGTGGGTTAATTTATTGATTAATATAAAAACCTATTATTTTTTGCTAGGTAATGTGCCTACGCAGGGTTTCCCGCAAATGGGCGTGGCTTTAAGATTTGTCCTCGCCAGTGGGCGGAGCTTGAGGTAATATAAAGCAGCCGTCCAGAAGCGGATCATCAGGAAGTCTCTGCAGTCGCACTGCTAAGGTTTTCTTCTTCTTCTTCTTCTTCTGCCTCTTCCTCTTCATCATCATCTTGTTTCCACGGTGAAATTTTTTTTAGAAAGTTATCCCGGAGACTCGACTTGCTTTTACATCTTTTTAATTATTACTTCCGCTATTATTAAGGTTTTAATTTCAAATCTTTATTTGTCATTTTGAGTTTTCCCTCGTATTTTTTCTCCTGCAAAAAAAAAAAAATTTTAAAAAATGACCAAGTCGGGTAGTTTTTGCACTCCGTTGCTGCTGTTTCTGGTCTGGAGGGCGGGTGAGGTAGCGGAATCCTGCAGCTGTTCTCCTAAACATCCTCAACAGGCTTTCTGCAATGCCGATGTCGGTAAGATGATCATTATTCTTCTTTCTTAGTTACTGGAGGAATGTGTGTGTGTGTGTGTGTGTGTGTGTGTGCGCGTAATTCTGCACAGTTTGTTTACATCGTATGTAAACATCTCTTCGGGTTTGGTCTTCCGCTGAATAAAAACCAGCATATTTACCTCCCCTCGTTTCTACGATCACACGTGTCAAACAACTTTCCTTGATCTAATTCTGGCGATAGGTTTAGTACAGCATTGTGTATCTCGATAGAATAGAAGTTTGCAGCTGGTTCCAGCTGTCGGATTTAGAGGATGAAGGTTCGGGCCTAACAGTCAGGACTGACCTGTGCAGCGTTCAAGTTCATAAATAGCTTTTCTACTGTAGATCCAAAATAAACACTGGGTTCACGTGTAAATCCTTTCACACAGTAGAGAAATTCGAAAGCATGCAATAATAAAACATAGATCAGATTTGTAATTTATCCATTAAAAAAAAACAAAACATGTTATAATTATTTCGGGCATCTATATAAGAAGAAAACAGTGACTAAACTTACATTATAGAATCTCTGTGTTAACCCTTGGTATTCCTGAAGATCATCAGGTCATCAAAGGTTCCTGTACTTTATTTACGGGTAAGCTTTATTCTCAGTGGACGGTCTTAGCCGTCCTCAGTGGACGGTCCTTCTGGTTGCTGAAAAAATAGCTACCATTTCACTTTTGACAACAAACCAGAGATTCTGTGTATGAAATTTACCAGTCTTGGTGTACAAGTGCTAGTGGTCCCTGCATCATGTTTTCCTAAACATGGACATGCCGACGTCTTGTTAGGAATGTTGCCAAAAAGCCTCTGCTCCCCAGGTGTGTGAAGGAACTATAAGAACAATCGCCAATTGTTCTGTATGATGTAGAGAATAAAAGGAACCCAAGAATAGAAAAAGACAAGACATACTAACAGAAGAATTTACCTCGTACCTTGTGATGGCTGTACTTTTATTATTAAGTATGTGTTAGTTTTGCAGCTCATAAGCAGCCCTGCCTATGATTTTAATTCTTTCTGTCAGTTGTCTGCTTAATCCATTTTGGTTTTTACTGTTTTATTGCTCAACGTTTTTGAACCATTTGCCAGCTGAATAGCTTGATCATCAAGTACACCGACCGCTAAGGTTATTTTTAAGGACTGAGTAGAGATTCAACTGATCTGCTTGGACTTGCATGTCTCTGAGGTTTGGGTGATGATGAGGAAAAGAAAAAAAGCCACATGACTAAAAGCAGGATGGGGTGGTCTCGTCTCGGAAGTGGGTATTTTGGGCCTTTTTTTAAACCGTGCAAAAACACCCTAACATTCAAGTTCCCACATTTGCCATCACTGCAATGACAAGGCAGTCCTTGATCACCATCTTTTTTTAAAGCCACTCGTCATCGTCGCCATCATCACCGCTCCCCAGACTCTCAGCTTATTGAAGTTCCAGAGATGGGGAAAAGATTCGTTCGTTCCACCCGAAAATCCAACCATGCCACGTCATGTGGTTTTCCTGTTCTAGTTTTCATATACCACAGCGAGTAATGACATTGGTCGAAGGGGTCTGTGCCCACAGTCGCCATGCGCCCACCTGCATTCTGTCTGGTTTAGTCACAATGACTGGACTTTTGGGTTACCAGGTTTTCCATAGTACGTCTCTGCAAGGCCTAAAGGATGAATATATTAGCAGGGTTTTTGTTTGTTTTAGCTCAGAATACTTTTGCACAACTCTTGTCCTGTTTCTCAAACGTTGTGTCAAGGACATAAGAAGAAGAAGCTACTTCCTTAATTTATTTGCTGAATTCATAAACAATAGATCGTATTAGTAGTAGAATATTCAAATAAAAGAAATGACTGATTGATGATCGTGATTAATTAATTATTGTGTAAGTTATATTTTCCTAGTAACCTCTAAAACCACAACTTTTTTCCGTCCAAAGCTTAAAATATAATACTGTTATTTAGAATAGACACATTTTATTTCCTCTAAAATGTATTAATCTGTGGTATAAGAGGAATAAAACATTTTTGATGAGGACAAAGTGACTCCTTCACCTTTCACTAATCAGCCACTGTTTATTTTTATTTTCCTTAGTCAATAAATATATGCATAGTCTATTTTGGTGCATTGTAGATTGTCACACATAACTCGATGCAAACATTTAGTAAAACCTGTGTTATTCATTTAAAAATCTTTCATAAAAGACCTTAAATGTTGTTGGCATGTTGTTTTTTTTTATTTATTTTTTCCTTAAACTCTTATTCAGATTTAAGAATCATGGGTAAAGTTGACTAAGTTGCAGCAAGACGACGGGGCAGGGCAACCCAGGACAGTGCAAAACATTCCACAGCATACCGGCTGGATCTGGCATAGACCATTGAGCAAAAGCAAGCCTTAGATTGAGGAAATGTGCTGCAAGGGTTCTGCCATATCCTGTTTTACAGTGAGAACAGGAAATACCTGCAATAAATGTAAATATCCCCAGCTGGTCAGGACTCGGATTTGCGAGCTGAAGTTGAGCACAGTGCTAACTGTCAGCTTTCTCAAGTGTTTTGCGCCTAACTGTGTACTTTTACACAATAGATTACAACGTATGGGTTCAAGCTTGTTTGTACAATTCTTTTTAGACAAATGTGCAGTGTTGCACCCACTAAATACACAAAATGAATGCAACTTCTGAGGCGCCCGAGTTTAACATCGAACTTCTAACCAGCCTGCACTTAACATACGAGTCGCCTCCTAAATTCCCACAAATATGTGTTGCTGGGACCACATGACCTCCACAAACGAACCAGCAAAGTATATCCTGCTAAGACCGGTTCTCCTCACAGTTGAAGAATTTGGACATTCCTACTTCCAGTAAACATGGAGCCGAAAGCAGAATGAAGCTAGAGTACAGAAAAGAAGACCTGTGCCTGAACCTGGATGAAACAGTACAGCCCTGTGTGCGTTCACCAGCTGATGAAAGTGCCGGGTTTGACTTTCTAAACGCGGAACTCCTGCGGGCATAGCTGGCATCTCACGCTTGTGTGTGGTCGAGAGAAAAGCGGCTCTGTGCTGAGGAGCGGGTATGGGGAGGGCATGTGTGGCCTCTGAGAGAACACACACGGACGTGTGTGCTGGAAAGACAGAGAGGCCACTGAAGGCCATCGGGATTCACGCTCTGGGAATGTGGGATGTGATGAATGTTCAATGGAGGAAAGGGTTTTTTTTTTTAATTATTATTATTTTAATCATGTTTAAGCAAATACATGGATCTGTTATCTTGAGTTTGATTAAGTACAAGAGACGTAAATAGAGACATGTCTTAGTATGGACCCTTTTAAACAGTGTATACTTTGTCTTGGTGTGAGTTTTCTCTTTTTATAGAAGCGGTTTGTCATTTTTAGAACTCCGCCAGCCTCAGATTTACAATAAAAATGATGACAAGCTGCCGATTTCTCCACACAAGCCGCCTTTAAAGCTATTAATAATACTTTATTACAATTAGGGATCATTTACTCATGTTTGCACAAGCCTCCAAGCTGCATACAGGCTGCAAGTGATCAGTTGTTGTCAGGGCTTCTTGAGCTTCAGGCTAAATTTTTTATTTTTTTTTTCTGCATCTGGCTAAGCACATTCCTCCCACAGCACTAATCAAATACTCCTGCTTTTCCATATGCAGTTTCACAGGAAGTGGATTCACTAAACAGAGAAAGACTGCAGTTGTTTTCTCACAGCTTAGGGGTTTTTTGTTGTTGTTTTTGTTTTTTGCAGCCTGTTTACTATTTGTTTTTCTGTCTCTCTCTCTCTCTCTCTCTAGTTCTCAAAGCCAAAGTGGTCGGACGGCAAGAAATTGTCACAGGCAATGACGTCTATGGCAATCCAATCAAAAGGATCCAGTATGACATTAAACAAATGAAGGTATTTCTGTCGCCGTTCGGTTCTTAATTGCGCTGCGTGAAGGTATTTGGCAAACATAACTTTGGCTTTTCTTCATCCGTGAGTTAGTTTTATACAGTAATTTAAGATGGCCAACAAACGAGAGAAGCACTTAAAAGTTCAGATGGACCTGAGTGACTGGTTTTTCATAGCTCGACTATAAATTTATTAATAATAAAGATAAAATAATTCTTAGGCATGAATAAACTTTCTAAATTCCTAACGTAAGTTTGTGTTTACATGTTTTAAAACGTTCTATAGAAGCTGATAAAGTAAGAACACACAAAATATGTGGAAACGACATAATGTACACTTTACACACATTCCATGGTTTCAATATTACTCTTTCAAAAACTTTATAATCATTTAATGGACAAGAGCGTGTGGACACCTTACAAGTACACCTGTAAGAGCGTCTTCCTCAATTTCCTTTTGCTGGAACTGAAGCCCTATCCGGACGAGACTAGTTTTACAGAAGAAATTTCTGTTTTACAGACGAACTTTGACATTTAAATCCCGTCCAAATCGGCCACTACTGTAAAAATAGAAAATCCACAGTGAATAAACCTGCTGTTTTTCTGCAAGCTCCTCGGACAAATCTAATCTCGTCCGAATGCGAATGTCTGTGATCGGCAAAAATGTTTTCTCCAAAATGCTGGAAATATTTACTATGTGTTTTATTCAATGTAAACTATAATACAATCCTCCACCGGTATTCACATTTCTGCCCTCTGCACACCAATAATGGACGTAGATGAATTTGGTAGCCCTAAAATCAACAAGACAAGCCAAATCATGCAAACCGTTAGGACTGGATGCTGTAGTATTAGTGTCAGACAAGATTATGTTCATTTCTGCACTTAATTACATAACATGAAAATGATATTAAATAAAACGTTTTTTATTTTACTGGGTTTATTATAATAACTATAATAACCCGAATCTATAAAATGTTCATTTTTTTATAACACTTTTTTTTATGCTAGTCCCGTTTAAACTTGTACATCAGCTTGACGGTGTCCCTGTAAATAAAAGGTCTATAAATACATGGTGTGTTTTGTCTGGCGTGGTAGAACTTGTGTGTTCTATCTCAACCAATTAATGCACAAATCCCCACAGCTAAAATCTATTCAAAAGCATTGTGGAGGTTCTTGTAGGGGTAAGAGTGTGACCTTAATGTGTTTAATTAAGGTGTTTATTAACACGTATAGATGAACTGGTCAGATGTTCCAGATGTTCTTTTCGTTGGTATGGAAGTTGCTGGATTGTTTGGTGTTTTATGGGAAGAAATGTGTTAATTACAGAACATGCAGTAAATGTTGAGTTTTTTAGCCTAGAACTTTCTTTAGCATTGTTTATTTTTTATAAAACCATAAATCATTTACCTGTTTTTTATTGTCATTTTTTTTTAAATGATGTCTTGTTCTTATGTATTTGCTAAAATGAATGTGGTGGAATCGTTTCTGTTTATTATTTTATAAACAAGTGAATCAGGAGGACAGAATTTGGATGGTTGACAGTACAAGGGTTGACCTACACAGCTGTAAAAACAGTCGATCGGCTCAAGGATTTCTAAATAAGGACTAGATAAATGTGTTTTTATGCTTTAACAGTAAAGAAAAATACTAAACTCTCATCGAATTAATATTTAATTTACAACTATAAAAATGTTGGTGATGCTCTTGCATTGCTGTTTAAAAAAAAGTTTGTAAAGGCTTCACTCAGATCACTACACTATAACAGATATATTGAAAATGTATAACAATTATTAGTTGCTTTAATATCTGAATGTCAACTCTTCCTCTTTGTCATTTTAAGATGTTCAAAGGACCTGACCGCGAGATTGACGCCATCTTCACCGGCCCTTCTTCTGCTGTGTGTGGCGTGACCCTGGACATCAGTGGCAAAAAGGAGTACCTTATCTCAGGTACTGCAGCTGTGCCTTACTAATTCACCTGCCCTGCTTCACAGTATCAGCTGTGATTTTATCCGTTGCTTCCTGTCGCTCTGTGCAGGTAAACTGGAGTCTGATGACACGATGCACGTGACTGTGTGCGACTTCGTCCAGCTATGGGAGTCCCTGACCATGGCTCAGAAAAAGGGCTTGGATTCACGTTACCAGATGGGTTGTGAGTGCAGGGTATGTCGCAATCTATTATACAGCTGGTCTTCCAAACGAAAATCTTTCTTGAGTAATTAATACACTCCCTCTCTCTCTCTCTCTCTCTCTCTCTCTCTCCAGATTATCCACTGCGCCTCTGTCCCCTGTGCTATCAGCGATCCTGCTGAGTGTCTTTGGACTGACTGGCTCATGGAGAACTCAGTGGAGGGTCCCCAAGTTCGGCACTACACCTGCATAAAGAGGAACGACGATTCCTGTGCTTGGTACCGCGGAGCCACTGCGCCAAAGAAAGAGTTCCTGGAAATAGAAGATCCGTAAATCTGCAGTTTCCTGAGTTTACACCAACCCCCACCCTGTTAAAAAAATTTCCCCAATACTGCTATGGAAATAATCACACCCGTTTTCTTTTTCAAATTGCATTCTGTGCTTTAGAACATAGTGATGCGACAATGTAAATGAGTATGATGGAGATATCGCTCTCTGATTTTAGTAAAAGCACTTTGAGTCCCCAGTAGCACCTATATGCAATCATGCTGTTTAGGAAAAAAAAATGTTTACTGTCTTTTATTACCACTGTTCTAGTTTTTTTTTTTTTTTTTTTTTTTTTTTTTTGTTTTAAAGAACTAAAATATAGGAGATTATGTTGACTTTTATTTCTTGAAGAAAATAAGTTGCGATTTGTTTTAGGAAGCAGAATTAGGTAACGATTTATTTACCCTACGCCTCGATGTTAGAGTCTCTTAGAAATACCATCTTTTGACATTTCACATACAGATCCAGTAAATAAAGAAAAGTAACTTATTCGAAATAACCAAAGTGAACTTCTGTGTACATCGTGGACTTCTACAGTACAATAGATGTAAAATAAACTGCTTAATATACTATGCACAAAAAAAGGCATCTTGTAATAATTTATGTATGTTGTAATATATACATGTTTCTAATTTATATCTAAACACTTCATTTTGGGGATTAATTAAAAGATAGGGTTATTATTTGCGTTCGGTTATTTTTTTTTCTTTTGTTAAACGTTGGCACAAAGAGTTAAAGCAAGGGGTAGGATGGTGCCATTCTGTATGTTCGAAACTCCCATATAATAAAGAATCAAGTAGTCCAGTTCCAACAAATGAGTAAGAAAGATCACAAAGCCTAATTTGTTCATTTTGTATATCACGGTTATCCTTTTTTTTTTTTTTTTTTTTTTTTTTTTTTTACATTTCCATATTTGTGTTTGTCTGTCCAGGTTCTTTTTAATTTCATAAAATTTGTTTTTTTTCTTTTTTTTTTTTTTTTTTTTTTTTTTTTTTTTTTTTTTTTTTTTTTTTTTTTTTATATCTTGAGGAGAAAAGAGGTAGTATAAGATTTCCGGTGCTGGAACCACTTGGGAAGACTAAGCAAGCTACCCTGTGCATGCCTTTCATACTCCTGTATTACTCATCTTGGTGTAACTGTTCCATATTCATGAATAAAAGAGAAGAAAAAGCACTAAGTTGGTGTCTAACTCATTATACACTGGGCTTTAGGTACGTTTTTCATGTATTCAGGTAATTTACTTGGATAAATTGTATAAAGCATCATTGGATAGGGTTTTGCTTCGACATACAAGATGTTTCGATTTTTTTTAAATTTATTTATAAAACGAAAGTCAATTCACAGCAGATTTAACGTTCTAAAATGTTGATTTCAATTCATCAACTCCCGTCTTCAAATTCATCATTTTGTGTGTGTTTATTAATTGATCGGATTCTTTTAAGATATATCTAAAGCTAATCAGCAATCTAAAATAATGTAGTCAAAGTGGCGCTAAAATTAAGAATTTTATTAAATAAAAAGAACAAAATGTGGCAAACAATCAAATAAACACATAATATCAAAAAACTAAAAGATTTAACTGAAATAAGAAAATGTTCATAATATACATTAATGTACATTTCAATGGTTCACAAAAGTGGATGTGTAGTAATTTCAGCTTTTTTTTTTTTAATCAGATTTGATGTTAAGTTGTTACTAAAATTATTTCTGGCAAGGATGTTATGATACAGTCTATAAACTAGTGAAATAAACATACAACATATAGTAGTAATATACAATGCTCAAAAAAATAAAGGGAACACTTAAACAACACAATGTAACTCCAAGTCAATCACACTTCTGTGAAATCAAACTGCCCACTTAGGAAGCAACACTGATTGACAATCAATTTCACATGATGTTGTGCAATTGGAATAGACAACAGGTGGAAATTATAGGCAATTAGCAAGACACCCCCAATAAAGGAGTGGTTCTGCAGGTGGTGACCACATACCACTTCTCAGTTCCTATGCTTTCTGGCTGATGTTTTGGTCACTTTTGAATGCTGGCGGTGCTTTCACTCTAGTGGTAGCATGAGACGGAGTCTACAACCCACACAAGTGGCTCAGGTAGTGCAGCTCATCCAGGATGGCACATCAATGCGAGCTGTGGCAAGAAGGTTTGCTGTGTCTGTCAGCGTAGTGTCCAGAGCATGGAGGCGCTACCAGAAGACAGGCCAGTACATCAGGAGACGTGGAGGAGGCCGTAGGAGGGCGACAACCCAGCAGCAGCTACCTCCGCCTTTGTGCAAGGAGGAACAGGAGGAGCACTGCCAGAGCCCTGCAAAATGACCTCCAGCAGGCCACAAATGTGCATGTGTCTGCTCAAACGGTCAGAAACAGACTCCATGAGGGTGGTATGAGGGCCTGAAGTCCACAGGTGGGGGTTGTGCTTACAGCCCAACACCGTGCAGGACGTTTGGCATTTGCCAGAGAACACCAAGATTGGCAAATTCGCCACTGGCGCCCTGTGCTCTTCACAGATGAAAGCAGGTTCACACTGAGCACATGACAGAGTCTGGAGACGCCGCGGGGAACGTTCTGCTGCCTGCGACATCCTCCAGCATGACCGGTTTTGGCAGTGGGTCAGTAATGGTGTGGGGTGGCATTTCTTTGGAGGGCCGCACAGCCCTCCATGTGCTCGCCAGAGGTAGCCTGACTGCCATTAGGTACCGAGATGAGATCCTCAGACCCCTTGCGAGACCCTATGCCAGTGCGGTTGCCCCTGGGTTCCTCCTAATGCAAAACAATGCTAGACCTCATGTGGCTGGAGTGTGTCAGCAGTTCCTGCAAGACGAAGGCATTGATGCTACTCCCGTTCCCCAGACCTGAATCCAATTGAGCACATCTGGGACATCATGTCTCGCTCCATCCACCAACGCCACGTTGCACCACAGACTGTCCAGGAGTTGGCGGATGCTTTAGTCCAGATGCTTGTTGTTATAATAATGTTGTTTTTATTATTATTATTATTATTATTATTATTATTATTAATTAGTAGGGGGCAGTAATGGCTCAAATGGTTAAGGCCCCGAAGTGTTGACCAGGAAGACCTGGGTTCAAGCCCCACCACCACTAGCCTGGGTTGTTGATCTGAAGACCAGGAAAACCTGTGCTCAAGCCCCACCACCACCAGCCAGCCACCGCTTGGTCCCTGAGCAAGACCCTTAACCCTTTCTGCTCCAGGGGCACTGTATCATAGCTGACCCTGCGCCTTGACCCCAACTTACTAAGATGGGATATGCAAAGAAGCGAATTTCTCTCTGCTGTGAAAAGTATGTGACAAAATAAAGGCATTTACATTTTAAGTAATATTTGTAGGCCACCGTTGGTTTAAAAGCTTTATTCAATAAAACTATCAGAAAAGATTTTTAAATAGATTTTATTCTAATAAATAAGTATTTCACACTAAATCTTAAAGGGCCCCATGGGTTTCTCAACAGTCAAGGAGTCCTTAAGTCTTCTAAATAATCTCTTTATCTAAATAAAAGCGTTAGTGAATTAAATAAAATAAATAACCTCCTTTTTTTTGTTTTCTCTCTATTCTTTAACACAGACTGCAATAACATCATCTAAGGCTACAACATGGCAGTTCACTCTCTGTTCCTATAGTAAACAACAGAACGTGATTAAAGCTACTGATAGAGGAACATCTTTCCGTGTGCTGATTGGACGTTTGCGAAGTGAATGAACTGTGACGTCAAGCTAATACTGGAAGTCGATTGGTTTACGACCCTGCCTGTTATCCATGGCCACGCCCTCCGGTAATGCAGCACGGAAGACAGAGAGCGAGGGAGCGAGAGCGAATGGAACAAAATGAAGGACTTCGCGGCAATCGAAGCTCTTCAGTAGAGAACTAGAGTCAAAGATTCCTGACAGGTCACGTACGGGTATGTGGATGATTTTTTTAAGTGCGTATTAAACCCGTGTGTCCGTTTTTTTGGTAGCATTTGATAGTAATTTGTAGATGAATGTAGAGATCAGGGCGGTGATGGTGCTGCAGCGGTGGAGAGCGCAGCGCGGTAGTATGGAACAGGCCAGGAGCGGTAAACGGGGTAAATCTGTCCATTTCTACAGTGTCACCTTGTGTCGGTGCAGCAAGTAACAGTGTATCAGAGAGAAATCTGCCCCGCAGCTGTGTGTATACCGGGTTATTTACGACACGCTGTTCGATGCCATGTTGTTTAAGCCCCAGATCTCTGTATCAGGACTCAACAGCATGTCCTGTACGCGCTAAACCGAGAGTCAGCTGACGGATTTAACAGACCACACTGGCAACTTTAGTTCACTTTTGTGTTACAATTGTTGTCACCAAAGTCCATCACGTTACCATATGCTTGATTCAAGGTGTCTGGTGCTAACTAGTTAGCTATAGCGCTAACAGCTCGCTAGCAAGTGCTACTGCAAACTAGTCGTGGTTTTAACCAGTATCTTTTTATTTTATTTTATGTTTGCTTCTTTTAAAAAATTTCTAAAGATTTGTTACTTACTTTTTTCTGGACATTTATACTAGCATGCCTGTGCAGAAATAGTTAAGCACAGCCATTGCGCATGCGTTAGTAGACTAACGTTACTAGCTGTGCTTGAGAGAATAGCTGAGGCTTTTTTTTAAAGATATAAAGTAATAAATAAATTAAATATGAAACTAAAGTCAAAAAACTAAAATGTTGTGCCTTTTTGTGTCACAGAAAGTGTCTTTTTATCAAAAGAATTGGAGTTAGTTGCCTCTGGTTAGCGCTGTACCGTTACACTCGTCCTCTACAGCTCCTACACACACACACACACACACAAAACGATTTCTTTCCCCCCAGGTATTTAAAACACTGCTGTTTTCAGTTTATTCCTAATGTGTGTATATAATTATTTATTTTGTGTGTCTATAAATATAATAATATAATTATTTCTCCCTTTAATATTTGGCGGGAGGCCCCGTTTAATGAACACGTGCTAGCAGTCTTTAAAGAGCAGGAAACGGAAATAATGTATAGTTTTAAAGCACTATTACATTTTAATTATTTTTTGTTCAATTTTAAAGTCAAGTAAAATATATGTTTGAGAATTAGGGTTGATTTTTGTTAGTGTTGTTTCATTATATTATTATTTTAATATAAATAAATTGTTGAGTGAGTGAAGGAAATGACGTCAGCTGCCCTGGTCCACGTGCTGCTTTTTTTTTTTTTTTTACAGCCATGATGAGCTTCATCCTTGTAACTAACTGTGTCAAAAACACTACATTATACACAGACATTTTTATTAAAACAATTTAAATAGAATAATCATCACTTTTTCCGGCTTGTGCTGTTATTTAGAATATTTTTAGTTACGTCTGTAACAATCGCTTCAACAATCTTCTTACTAATGTATTCATTTGTGTAAATATATTTTACATTTTTATTCATTTATCTTCTATATCCGCTTAATTCCCTTATTCGGGGTCACGAGGATCTGCTGGAGTCTATCCCAGCCCTCTCTGAAAGTGGTGAAAGGCAGAAGGGGTAGTACACCCTGGACAGGTCACCAGTCCATCACAGGGCCACAGACTTGCACTCACTTCTATGGGCAATTTAGAATCATTAATTTTACATTTATTTCTACTTGTATATGTTCTTTTATATACTATTTGTTTATTGCATCTACTAAAATGTATTAGCTGCCTAGTCATATTGAATTTCAAAACGAATGAAGGAAAAATAATTTACACATGTTTAGTCTGTAGTTTTGTGAAACTTGCCCACATTCCACTGGCTCGGCTTGGTTTTTCCTAAATGTTGTTCTAAGAGTTTTTTTTTTTTTTAGTATAAAAATCTTAAAAAGAAATTAAATAACCCATCTGTTGATATAATCTTGACGTAAAAAAGGATGGTGTCCATATATCAAGCTTCTGGGTTGTAGCGAAAGCCAAGAAAAGCACATCATATCTGTAATTCCTTGGCGCGTTTTGTGCCACAGACGACCACAAGTCCATTAATCACAGTGTTTACTCGACAAAAATGTGTGTATTTTTATATGAAATAAATTTGTCTGAGACCAATTTTGAGTCCTAAATGATTCCTATAATACTACTCTAAAAACTGTTTGACTGGTGCTGAAAGGCTGATGTAGGGCTGGGCGGTATGATGGTGTATCTCGCTACCGGATAAATGTAGTTTATGTAATTCAGTGGCGGGTGGTGCATTTGGTACCTGGGCCTTCAGTGGGGACCACTATCACATCGCAATTATAGAAACCATCAGTACTTTACACAAACACAATACAACACGCCGTGTCGTTACAGAAAGACATTTTGCGTATTGAGGGTGAAAACTATTTTTTTATTAAAGCAAGAAAACCCATTAACACGCCAAGCCTCTACACTACAACCCCAGCTGTACTAAATACATCATCTGGAGCAGTTCAGAATCAATATTTATCTTAAAATTAATATAACATTACAAATAATGCACATTTAAATAACATATATATATTACATTTAAAGGCTGTAGGTGAGCATTACCAGTCAGCGGCACAGGTCTGGAGGAGGCAACCTAGTTAGCTTCGCTGTTAACCGAGCTTTTCTCACAGCGTTTAGCTTTTCTAAAAAAAATTAAATTTGCATTAAAAACAGATTTTATAGCTGTAAAAATGTTAACTGGGAAAAATTACATAAAGAGTAAAGTAAAGAATAATGTTTGTCCACACAACTGTGAAATGCGACGTACAGTGGATATTATTATAGTAAAGTTAATCCAAGTTCATATTTGTTATATTTATAAAGGCTTAAATAAAAGGAAACAAGTCGTGAAATAATAATACTTCCAAAGTATTTAGTTTTATTTATTATAAAAACTGTGGAATAGAATTTGGGTCATACTGCCTACCCTCCTTCTTCAACAAGCGGCAAACCAGAAAAGATTAGGAGCGCGAACCTGATGAGGTATTTAGCACCTCGACTTTATTTCGTTTAAGAAAAATGTAGAATCTATTGCGGTGGTCAGTACAGCAGGAAGAAACACTATTGCTCCAGCCGAAATTGCATACATCCCTACTACATAGTAGGCAAAACTTAGGTACATGAAAAGTTCCCAGATGATCTACTACCTCCTGTATACTATAATTTTATAATTTTAAAATAACTTTTAGGTCAATAAACATCCACCAATGTAGCGGACGCTAAGCTTAGAATGCGAGTCGTTACATTTGTGCTAACGTGAGGCAAATGCTACAAAAACAAAATGGCCGCTGCACATGCCCTTTCAAACATGGCGTTTACAGATTTATTACACCAAACAGACTTTTTTTTATAGCATAGATCGTAATTTTTATTAATTATTTAATGTTTTAATTTTTGTTTTAATGTTTTTGTTAGTAAACTATACTTTAAAAACTATACTTTAATAAACCCACTAATTTTTGTGGTTTCAGTCATTGTTGAAATGGCCTTTTTAAGATAGCAGCATTGATATATTTTGAAATATATATATAAATTTATCGATTAAAAGTGGAAAATAATCTACATTACTGTTTTGCGATTTACATTTGGTTTAATGTATACACACACACACACACACACACAAGCGCGCACACAAAGCATTGTCACTGCAGGCTTGTCTAAGTGTGTAATCGAAGAAGCGTCAGTCAACCGTCAGAACTGCTTCAACGCATTCTCTGGATTCTAGTGGATAAACGAAAGCTGTGTTATTCAAATACAGCAGCCATGCATGATCTCCAGGCTCCTGAAGATCAGAGATGCAATGGGGTGGATAGTGCTGGTTTCTTTCTAATACAGAGAGGGGGTTGTCTGTCTTTTTGTTGTTGTTAGGATATGAATTTTTTAGTATGTCGCTAAAACAACTTTGGATGCCCTGTGCGAGAGCTTGTCTTGCCAGTCGTTCCTTTAAAAAAAGGGATCGTCCAGTAGCCTGTGAGAACAAAATAGCATGTCCTGTTTTGAATCAGTACGGACAGGTGTTTGTCCAATATTTTTTCAGTTGTGCAGCATTTATGCAAACCATCCCCAACCATTCCACCGATTGGGTAAATACTCGCTGTCATCATCAGTTTGATGACGACAGCAGCTCCAGACCCGTGTCCAGCTCCACGTTTCTAAGCTGAAAGACACTTTTGCATGTTAATGGTACACTTTTCTGTCGAGTAGCCTTCAGCAGATGCACTCATCACCTCTAGCTCTGCCTGTATCAATTCCCTGAGCACACTGCTGTTTTCTTTACATTAAAGTAATGCTTGTTAAAGCCTGAATCGATTACTGTTGCAATGCAGTAAAGGGGATTAGATCCAGTGTGTGTGTGTGTGTGTGTAAAAGAGTGGGCTAACAGTAGTGTTTTTTGCTGTTTTACCCCACAGTCTGTTTCTGCTTCTTTTCCGAACAGACGCTTCAGCGTTGCAATTAAGAAACATTCAAATCTGTTGTCATCCTCAGGAACTTTAACATACTGGGATGGAAAATTTCTGGTAAAAACTGGAACTTCGTCCTAAGAACTTTGAGTATATTCCAAGTTGGAAACTTATTCGGAATTAACTCGAATGCATTGTTATTCAGGAAAATTTAGATAAACTTTCAATGTATATAAACATCATACAAATATAGACCTTTTGTCTGGTCATAGGCTGACATTTGAAGGAATGCACAGTTCATGCGGAGGTGTAGCTCTGCAGTGCCGTGCACATGTGATTGCGGAATATGGAGGGTGGAAATTCAATTGGCATTGTATTAATTTTGATTGTTTTAACAAAGATTATCTGGCCAGGTTTTTTCCAACTACATTAACGTCTCCTGTTATAGGCTAACCTGCAATTAAAAAAAAAAATTCCCAGTTTATTCCCATTAATCTTTCTTAATTCCCATATAATTCTGTAAATTCCCATGGAAATTTTCCAGCCTTAAAAAATTTTTCAACCACGGTGAAGATACGGCGTGTATGAATAGTGTTTATTTTATAACAGATGTATGCTGTGATAAACTGGTTGGAAAAGTACTTCCTATAAAGCCAGTCATATCCCTCCCCATGCTGGTGGATGGGGGATCCTGAAAGACTAAAACGAGTATAAAAATTGGATAGTTGGAGCCTACTGCTGCATGGAAGTAGGAATTGGCAGACGTTAGATTTCTTAGACTTGTGTTAATGAGAGCTGTTGTGTTTTGGCTTTGTGCCATAATTAAACGTTTGTGCTTATATGCATTATTGACACAATCTTCTTTTGGTAGCTGTGAATCCTGTATCACCGAGTGAAATCAAGGATACTGCATGCGAGAGGATGGCGCTCCATTGTACAACTGTCTAATACATGCATAATTATACTGCATATTTAACTACAGCTATTAAAATACTAGTGAGACAGACATGAACTATCTTAATGCTGCATTAGTGATTCAGTGGTTGAGCAGGATGTTGTTCTGGTGGTGGTCCTGATGCAGACGTATTCAACCCTGCCAGAGTGACAGGATTTTGGGTCTTTGATGCAAGGTTGCAGTAAATAAAATGCATAATGGCTAATAATAATGTGTAATTAATCTCTGGAATAGTTGGACAGGTATGAAGATTGCTCCAAATGGCAAAGTTGGGAAATACCCTGGATGGGGTGCCAACAATCAAAACTCCAACAAGGGACATCTAAGACAGACTTAACATAATTTGGCAGACGCCCTTATCCATAGCGACTTATTTTAGGTTTTTTTTATACAACTGAGCAGTTAAAGGGCCTCGCTCAGGGGTGAACCCTGATCTTCCACTGTGCTACCGCCTCTCCTAAAGACTGTTGCAGGTTTGATGAATAAATTTGTTGCTATACAGTTAGTACGGTACTATAAGGTTAAACCTTTATAATAAAGTAGTACATGATATTAGTCATAAATTTGGAGCCATTTGGCTTCACTGTGCAGCGAATTATTTTATAAACCTGTAATTAACCTGAATGAGGCAAGATGCAGTACTGCATGAAAAAGTCTACGCAATTCGCTTAAGTGATTTTATTTCTTTTTGTCCACAAATTCACAAACCTCAAAACGTTAGTAGAAAGTGTTATGCTTGTTTTTAGGGGGTGGAGACAAAGAAACAGCAGATATACTTTACGGTAATGGTGCCCAAATTCTACACATTTCTATTACCTTAAGTTTATTGATATAATTCTTTCACTTCCATCGTTAAATAAACTTTTAATTTATTGCCTTTCTCTATTTCAGTATATCTCAAGTAGCATTTTTTCCCCAAATAGAATTCACAAACTAATATGACCCTTAAGAATATGAGTCCCTGTATATTTGGGGTTCTTGGCAATAAAAACCACATAAATTGGAAAGCTTTACCTTTGTTCAACATGTGAATGGCGGGGGCAGATTTAATGCCATTACTTTAACGGCGTTGCAGAGCTGTTGCTTGGTAGAACTCGGCCGTGTTTTACGATGGCAGCACTGCGCAGCGATAACGTGCATCTGGAAGTGTGCGTGAAGGTTAGGTTGTCCTTGTGGGCTTTGATGCATGTGCGGCCTGCTGGTGTGCGTCAGCAGCACAGCTGATGAGCAAGCTTGTGTTTTCTAGCACACTGCAGATCACCCCTCTGTCCTCACCAGACTTTTCACTCGTGCCTGTTTGCAGGGTTCGGGGGTGGGGTGGGGGTGGCGGCTATGTTTAATCTAAATACAAAGCTAATTGTAGCAAAGCGAGTATAGGCTGATGGATTACACAAATGTAAAGTACTATTATTAGTTAAATGAATAAATTAAGAATAAGTATGTTTATGGTAATTTATCAATCTACAACACAATCTCAGGTTGACGGGGAAACGGTATGTAAACGGAAGTACAAACATACCCAGACGCGGTCCAAGTAGCATTGTTGTATTCTAATTTTTTTTACCTGTTTAGAAAGGTATAATACAGAATCCAGGTTGCATAGGTAAATCCTTATTAGTACAGACCAGACTAAAGGAATCTTTATTTTACACTGTTTTCTAGTACTAGGGCTGCACAATATATCACAATACAATCACATTGTGTTATGTTTAATGTCCAATAGGGATTATAGTATGACTGCAGCCCAGTTCAGAAAGCATGTGATTTGCAAACTAATTGCAAAGATTCATATTTAACTATGATTAATTGTATTTAATTTATACGCTGTAGACTATACAGTCTGATTTTTACATTCGACTCCGTCCGGTCCAGTCAGTGGAACGGGCGCAACATGATGATGAGCTCAAACATCAAGTCAACTGAACAACCGGAGGAGTTTGTATTAAATAAAAACGCAATGAACTGTAAGGGCAAAATAATAAAAGGAAAAAAAAAAAAGAGTTATTTGTGATCGAGGTAAAATGTATAATTAATCGAGGTTTTGATTTTTGGGTCATATCGCCCAGCCCTACCTGACAACATGGTACAGTGTACGTTGTGATTTCTTAACATTGTATTAATTTGGGTAGAACGCAGTGAATTTTCAACAGTCACATTTATGTGTTTGCTGTCTTTTTAACATTGTCCTCCAGCTAGAGTTCTACTTCAGATGATGCAACCTTTTTAAACTAATATACTTCATGGTTAAGTGCATAGTGAGGTAGGATGTCATTTGGGACGGGGCCTTAGTCATATCGTATATCACTAATTGAATTGGATGTTCGACACCAACTGTAATTGTGTGCTCTTTCAGTGATGCGCAATGCCCATAGTGGACAAGCTGAAGGAGGCCCTGAAGCCGGGCCGAAAGGACTCCGCCGATGAGGGAGACCTTAACAAACTACTCTCCTCCTCGGCCAAGAAGGTGCTGCTTCAGAAGATCGAATTTGAGCCGGCCACCAAGGGATTTAGTTACCAGCTTGAGACTCTCAAGACCAAGTATGTGATCCTGAACCCCAAAACAGAGGGTGTGGTGCAGAGAGTGGCCGAGCCCACGCCAATCAAGAGACAAGGTGAGGTCCTCATGACTAGTGTTTAGGTTCTTTAAACTGCACTGTATTTTGCTAGTAGGTTAAGATGTGTACAGACACATCTAGTATAAATATGCATAATTAAGATTTAATTAATGAGCTTGGTAAAATAGTATAAGTTACCCTTGTTTATGAAAGTATCATCAGTTTAAAATACTTTAGGAGAGACAGGATACAGACGCTTGCACGCAATTATATGTTTATTGGTCCAAAACCAAATGTTTCCATTCATGCAAAATCCCAAACAAAAAAAAAAAATTACCCAGACAGAAAAATATTCCTGGATTATTTTAAATATATACTTTTTTTTTATCCTATTATCTTTTTTCCTGGTAATTAGTTACTTTAATAATGTTGTAACTCAGTTCCTAACTGGGTTATAATTTGTAAGAAGTAACTAGTAACTAACTAAATCCCTTTTTTTATCATAGTTTTTAAAATTATTTTCAAATACAAAAAAAACTGAAAACATAACAAAACACCTCATCCCTCAAAAACTAGAGTTTCCCTTTATTACTTTTTTAAAGTAACATGCCCAACACTGGTCTTTACTAAAGAAGCATAAATAACACTGCAAAATACAGACAGTTTTAAAAATATTTCCTTCTGTGTGTTTGCAGGCTCTGAAGGCCTAAGTGGAGGTCAGGGTGATGGTATCCCCGCACCCCAGAAGCTGCTCTTTCCAGGGAACAAGCTCTCCATGAAGTGGGAGCGAGTGTACCGGGTAGGAGCAGGCCTCCACAACCTGGGCAACACCTGCTTCCTGAACTCCACAGTCCAGTGTCTCACGTACACGCCACCCCTCGCCAACTACCTGCTGTCCAAGGAGCACAGCCGCTCCTGTAAGTACACGAGTCACGCAAACGGAGATTTGCGGCACTGTAATAGTTGAAGGCAAATATTTTTTTAATATTTCTATTATTTGTCTAACAGTTGGATTCGATTTCTAAAATGTATCTGTACAGTGTAAACGGGGCCAATTTAATCTCTGAATTGGAGGTGACGACTAATATAATGTGAACTGTTTGTGCCCATAAGTGGAAATCCTTGGGGGGGGGGGTCCCCCAAAAATAATGTGATTTAAAAACTCACCAAAAATAATGTGATTTAAAAATGATGCTGAGGCTTTTTTTTAAGTTTAGAAATATTGAGTTACTGTGCTTTGGTCCAAATGCAGGTTTAATGTTCTTAATTTTATTAAGTTTATTCCTCTATTTAAATACTATCGCGTTTCTTGATGATGATGATGATGATGATGGTGGTGGTGTTTGTTTACCATTTGCCTTTTGTATGTAAAAATTGCTTCTATTATTGAGTTGATTCTGACAAATCTTTAAGCCTTTTTTTTAAGAGGGTTAAATCTGTTTTCCATTTTCTTCCCCTAGGTCACCAGACAGGATTCTGTATGATCTGCATCATGCAGAACCATATTATCCAAGCCTTCGCCAACACCGGCAACGCCATCAAGCCTGTGTCGTTTATCCGTGACTTGAAAAGTAAGATTATAGCCTGTGCTGTGTGACAAGTGCATGTGCTGTAAGCTGATGTTACTGCAGGGTTGGGAAAAAATAGCATGATTCACCTCACTGACTCAGCCGTATCAGACGCTGGACCGTTCCCACTGACTGCAGTCTGTGATTAAGTGTTCTGTCATAAACGTGATGTCCTTTAGAGTTGTTGAAACTGTTGGTTTGGTGTGTCTCTCGTCCAAGCTTTATCTCCGTCTTCAGCAATGACTCTTACTGCCCCCCCCCCCTTAAAAATTCTTTAATGCAGTGTTTAATGTTCTACGAAGACCTGAGCTGTGTATGATTTTGCTGTTTGTGCTTCTGAATGGCTCGTTTGCGATTAGCCTATGTGCTTTTGCTGCAGAAATTGCCCGCCACTTCCGGTTCGGCAGCCAGGAGGACGCCCATGAGTTTTTGCGCTACACCATCGATGCCATGCAAAAAGCCTGCCTCAACGGTTACCCAAAGTAAGACCCAGTTTAACGGATTGCTACTGTGCAGTGGTGCATTTTTGTCGATTTGTTTATGCACTGGAGTGAATGTGATGGTGTTTGGTTGTCAGGTTGGACCGGCAGACTCAAGCCACCACACTGGTTCACCAGATCTTTGGGGGTTACCTGAGGTCACGAGGTAAAACATAATTCTTACAGTGATTCCCGCTGTTATATTTTCAGTGTGAACATATGGAGATGCCTGTGATTTATTCAAATCTATTTACTAGTGGAAAAAAAATCTTTTATCTTAACATCAGCTAAAATAAACAAGCATACAGTTATATTAAACCGCCATCTGTGGAAATGTTCTTGTACAGGCAGATCTGTAGGTACATCCTACTACATTTTAGTCTGCATTTAAACTAGTGGTGGAAAAATTACACATCGTTGTTGTTATTGTTATTATTAAAAGCTTATAATAAAAGTAATGCTTATGAATCGGGTAAACTTATGGAGCAGGAATTTCTATAATTATACAGGAAAGGCAGCTTTTTATTTCTTCCTGCTGACTCACGCTATAGAATGGTGAAACAACGTGTTGTGATGAAATCCTCCTGTCCCCCTGAGGGAAACCTGTTCAGATAACTCCTGGGTTTTTTTTTGCCAGTAAAACGAACTGCTATGATTGATAACTACATGCTAGAAGACAGGAAGTCTTATAAAAACACTCTCTAATGAACCAGTCTGCTGCAATTTCTGACTCATGTGTTGACTTTTAAAACTTTCAGATTCATTTAAGATGGTCCTGGATCATGTTTATTAAAAACAGACCTATTGCAGACCTATAGGGATTTTCCCCGATTTTTTTATTTTTCATTTTTTTTTGTATTTTTTTTACCGAACTTGAAGCAGCATTTGGAACGATTACAAGCAGATCTGGTAATAACTATTATTTTCTAGATATTATTTTTTACAATTTAACGTTACTATATTTTGTATAATGTATAATTGTAACCGTTTTTTGTCTGTGCAGGATGTGTGTGTATGTATGAATGTGTGTGTGTGTGTGTATATATATATATATATATATATATATATATATATATATATATATATATATATATAGTAGGGCTTGGCTGATAATTGATATATCAAATCACGATAAAACTTTGTCATAACTATAATAATCTCTGTACATTTTTACTCAATATGGATTAAAACCCGGTAATGTTCCACCGTCCTCCTAATGGGAACACTGCGTAAAATCTTCCTGTCGTACATTTCACTCCAGAAAAAAAAAAAAAAGTAAACATGTTCTCTATAGAAAACCTGCGATTTACATGATGCAACCACATAAGACAACAAACACCGCATAAAATCGGTGTGTCTGTCAGGCCACCAAGTGCCAAACATGCATTCTGTATGTTAAAAAAAAAAAAAACCCAACAACCTGTAAAACAAACTCGGCAATGAAGCCATTACTCCATATTAATCCAACAAAAATCATTTCAACCAAATAATCAAATTCAGTCACATTAATGTCGATTTAATGTTCAAAAATGTAGCAGACGCTGAGCAAATAATGCAAGTCATGACGTCTGTGCTAACACGAGACAACTAGCTAGCCGCTGCACTTCACTTGTGTCGCATGCGCTTTCAAACATGGCGTTTAGACGCTGTTTTTAAAATAAAAGTACCGAATTGTTATGCCAAACATCCAGCTTTTAGGACAAAGGTGTTATGTTTTTGTTAATAAATTCTACTTAAGTGTAATTAATGAACCTGTTCATTTATGTGGCTAGCAGCATTAACAATTTATATATCGAAATATATATCGATATCGATCAGTATCGCGATTACATTTTTGCTGTATCGTCCAGCCCTAGTGTACATATACACCATGATTTTTATGTTAAATGTTACAGCTACACGATTAACATTTTTAGTCGTATCCACAAATCTGATCTGATTTTTAATACTTCACCCTTAATCTGTAATGGTAGACAAATCACAGTTAATAGAGCAGGCGACCTGTTTAAAATATCGTAAGGTATTGAGGCCAGTAACACTCTGGGACTCAGAGTAAATTTACTCTGTTTAAATAAATAAAAAGAAAGAACACACTTTCTCTCTCTCACTTATTCTTTCGCTGGCTGCATTTGTTTTACTTTTGTTTCGTTTGGCAAAAAAATAATAAAGTAACAGCATAAACCTGGTATCGAAGATTTGTTGAACCTTTGACTTTTCCTTGTGGCTAAACTTTAAAATATGGGGAGGACCTTTTGCTAGAAAGGTAAAGCTTGAGAAAAGTGTAAATAAAGTTTAGCAGGGTAAGCCTATGTGACAGGGCCCAATTTAACCCCTGTTTACAGCCCCCTAGCAATTTAGCTGTGTCGTATACAGGTTATCAAATATACAATAATTGTGAATTTAGAGCTAAAGAATACAGTCAGTACATAAAAGGAAAAACGCGTGAAGACGTATGTTTAAGTAGTGTTTGTTTTTCCTTCAGTCTGACTTTATCCGTTTCACATTAGATCTTTGTTTGAGGGTAAAAATATCAATAAACAAGAAAATCTAGTTAATGTTACCATTTATAATCCTAGAAATTAATTAGTTTGTTCAAACTTTAATAACCTGGTTGCTTCTTCAAAAATGTCTTTTTTATTTATTTATTTATTTTATTTTTTTCAAACTGCAGAAATTTTAGCCTCAGGCATCGGGTAAAAATAGTTTTAAGTAATCACATCTTCTGTGTGCTAGGATTTTCGACTGATCAGCCACAATCTAATCACAGGTCAAGTAAATAACATTATTTTATACTGCATCTGACAAGGTGGGACTAAATTAGGAAGCAAGCTGATATGAACCGAAATGAGCAGGCTAAAAGAGCTAAGCGACTTTGACAAGGGCTAATTTGCGATTTCTAGATGACGTCTTTTCCAGAACAGTGGGTCAGCTGGCAGAACAGGGGGGTGGTGGTTGTTCTATGTATGCAGTACCTATCAGAAGTGGTCTAAAAAGGACACTAACAACCAAGACTTACTGATGGGAGTGATGCTAGCTGTGATAGAAACGTGTCCGAACATCGCAAGTTGGTGTAAAATATCGGACATGTCATAAATCCAGATACCACAAAACATCAGAGAACATCATGAATCCAGATACCACAGAACATCATTGTAAAGCTGTACACAGTGTTAGTCAGGTTGTTTTCATAATATAACTGATTGGTTTAAGTGTGATTTTTCTATTTATAATATTATGGCCTCTAAAATGATTAAACATGGATGAATAAAGAAAATCGATCTTGAAAAATAAAAATGATGACTCTGGAAACGTGAGTGTTTTCCTGTGAGTCCTCTTTAGTCTCCCTGTGTACATTGTCAACAGTTAAAGAAAATTTTAAATTCACTGAAGTTTCTGTCTCTTTTTGTCTGTCTCTAGTGAAGTGTTCTATTTGTAAAAGTGTATCGGATACGTATGACCCCTACCTGGACATAGCTGTTGAAATTCGGGTACGTTTTCCTTTACAGGTGTTCTAATGTTTTTAGAGTGAAATAATGTTGCTTCTCTTAAATTGGTGTGTGTGTGTGTGTGTGTGTGTCCGGTTTTACTGGCAGCAAGCAGCTAATATTGTTCGTGCACTGGAGCTGTTTGTCAAGCCGGATGTCCTGAGCGGCGAGAATGCCTACATGTGTGCCAGGCAAGTTGTCCGTTATAATAAGTGTGTGTAAATCTCTGTTGCCTGATTTTTCCAATGATCTCTGGTAATTTTTCAGGTGTAAGAAGAAAGTGCCAGCAACGAAGCGATTCACGGTTCATCGGGCATCAAATGTGCTCACGCTTTCTCTCAAACGCTTTGCTAACTTTAGTGGAGGAAAGATTACCAAGGTAAAGAATCGCAGGAAGTCCCGTGTGTATATCAATTACTTACAAATACTGTTTTCTTTTACTTTAATCAAGTAGTTATTTTTTTTTCTTTTCCATAGGATGTCGGCTACCCAGAGTTTCTAAATATTCGCCCATACATGTCTCAAAACTCAGGAGACCCAGTGATGTATGGACTTTATGCAGTCCTGGTGCATTCTGGGTATAGCTGTCATGCTGGTCACTACTACTGTTATGTAAAGGTGAGTGTCTGGCATTTACTTATAAATGCTTCTCAAAGCTCCTGAAAATATGCAATAGAATCGGTCCACAAATCCTTTGGTGAGACGTATTTTTATACCAGTGCAATCCTTGTTTTGTCCTTTATTGTCTTTAGGCCAGCAACGGGCAGTGGTACCAGATGAACGATTCGATGGTACATTCCAGTAACATCAAGGTCGTGCTCAATCAGCAGGCTTATGTCCTCTTTTACCTGAGGTAAAACACCACCCATATTACACCCATATTCTGTAATCGTCCCAGTTTAGTTAAATCTATTTAAGACTAACTATTGAGTGCCTGTGTTTTAGGATTTCAGAAAAGAAGAACACGGACAGTTCCAGCGTGAAGCAAAACTTGGTGCAATCTGGAAGGAGTAACATGACCCCCGAGCAGCTAAAGAAAATTCCACTCAATGGGCCTTTGTCATCGCCGCAGGTCACCAAGGTACAAGATCATCTCTAGGTGTGTTTACATGGAGCATTGTATTCTGATTACATTTAGTTTAAAAGTCCAATCTGAATTTTAAAAATGCTCCATGTAAACACACCGATCAGATTAAATTTTTTTTTTTATTCCAAAGAAGTCCCTCATGTAAATCACTTACTCCAGTTACTGAGTGTACGTCCTACTGCTAGTGAAATTATTCTGGCACATCTAAACTGTCAATCGGAATTTTTTAGAATATTTTAACTTGTATTTAAGGCATATATATATTTTTTTTATTCTATATTTTCCAACACAAGAGATTATTTAGGATTGGGGAGCCTCCAAATTTAAGTTTTTAGTGAAAAAGCAGATGTACAAACACCACCGGAGCCGGGTTGTTTCTTTGCTATTCAGTTACATCAGATGTAATTATAAATACCTTTTTAACATGCTGTAGTTGGAAAGGAAAGACAATTTTCTATGCTGATTCGCACTAGAATGTTGACACACTCCATACTGTGATGTAATCTTTCAGTTCCTAAGGGGTGACTCCCCACACAGAAGCAGAAAATTCCTACTTTTACTGGTAAAGAGACTGTATGATTGGTCTCTGCATGCTGGAAGACAGGAACGATCTACCCTGAACCGGTCTGCTTAAAAGTTATGGCTCATGTTATTTTGTGACGCTGTTAGATGTATTAAGGATGATTCTTGCAAATAATCATGTTTATTATAAAAGAAAGGTTAGAAAAGCCCCAGAATTCTTTTACTACAAGCTAATATTTAAATACATATTTATATTTTATACATATCTATGAAGCTCACCTAAACAGTTTCACTGTGTAATAAATCATTTTTAGCTGCTCAGTGTAGTGATTGAAGACCTAATTCAGAAGTCAGGTTAAGTGTGACGTTCAAGGAGGAAAAGGATGTACGTGGCATGTATGCGTTTAGTGGTTGCTTTATCTTTAAGCTGACTTTATCTGAGAAAGCGGCAAGTTCGCTAAATTCATTTGTGTTCCTATTTTGAAAAATTAAACAGCCAATCCCGAGTACCTTATTTTTCTTCCTTTCCCTTTTTGCAGAAAGTGGACACTGCTCAGCTGAGAAAAATCCAGTCTGTGGATGGAGGGCTAGGCGTGCCATTAGCCCGCAACGGCTCTGGCATCCAATCACCGAAACTGGCCAACGGTACACCCAGGGTGACGGGGGGCCCATCGCTCATTGAGGAGCCCATTAAGAAGCTGAAGAAGCCTTCGGCTCAGCCGCAAAGCCGCAACAACATTCCTGCCTCCTCCAATGGTGTCGCCAAATCTGAGCTGGATAAGGGGAACAGCGGTGAGGGGCGGAGCCTGGCAGTGTCTACCTCACTCAAATCTCTCGCATCAGAGTCCTCGTCAGCAGACACCTCATCTGAGTCCAAGGTATTTCCACCTAGAGTGGGTTAGAATAACACCTGGCTGTCATGGTTTCATTTTGAGTTTATGGAGCTGTGGGTTTGGACTTCCAGGCATGAATTAAATAAATACTTGTCATGTATTTATAACCCGGGACAAGTACGTTGTTACCGGTAGGGCTTTCAACGTTAACGCATGCTATTAATACAAAATCTTTATCGCGTTAAAATAATTCAACGCAAATAATTCTATTTTTTAGTGACTCATTAACGTAAATTGCTTCACGCAGATGGACTAGTTGCACGTGACCATTTATCACTGTTAGCGTCTTGCGTAAAATAGCGCAAGCACTGGTATCTCTGGTAGGTGGAAATTTGTCTTTTACAAGAATAAAAAAAATTCACACAGAGAAAAAGTTGTGTGCATACGCTGTAATGAAGAGCTGGTCTACTATCGAAGCTCATTGAGTTTAAAGTATCATACAAAAGCAAAACACATCACAGGTTGAACTAGCAAACCAATGAGTAGTGTGTGCAACAACCCACACTGAAACACTGTATACGGAGTGTAGTGTGCGTTTAATAACAGTTAATGTGATTATTATTAGAGAGAGAGAGAGGTGGGACCTGAAAGGACCCGAGCCGGAATCGAACCCGGGTCTCCGGAGCACATGTACGTGCCGACACCATTTTGGATACATTTGTGGAAAATGCACTCCAATTGTTTCATATAGATCTCGAATCATATAGCTTTCCTGCTATTACTAAATGCACATTAATAATATATATATGGATATAGGAACGCAAAATGGACCAAATGTATCTAATCGGACCATAACCTGGATGTGATGTCACCAGGTGACTACAGAGGTCAAAATCCTCAACCATAACTACTTGGTTTGTCTCATCAAAGGACTTAAAATCCTTACGCCTTTAGGTTTGGTATCTTTAGGTTTACTGTCAAAAGTGTGAATGCAAAGTGGACCAGGACCAAATGCATAGTTTTCCTATTTAGTCTGGACCAAATAACCCATGAAGTGTAAATACACCCTAAGGCAAAATTTATTTTAAAAATTTATTGTGTGTGTGTGGTGTTTAATGCTCCGCATTTCTGACCATCACTCAGGAATCGATTGGTACTCGGAGTGCTCCAGCAGGAGACGCAGCTACTCCTGCCAAGAACATCGTAAACAGAACTTCCTCTCCGGCTAAAAGCGCCGAACGGCTTGCTGCCGAGGATCAGAAGTCGACAAAGCTAAAACCTCCCGCCCTCAACAACATCGCGTCCGTACAAACCAGCACCATGTCGCCCCCTCCTGCCAAGAGACTGGCACTGTCTGCCAAGAAGGTAAGTCACTGCTTGTTTTCTTTCATAGCCAGATGTTGAGTGGGTGTGGGATTGACCTGGGCAAAGTGATGGGACTTAAATACTGCAATATATTCACATATCTAGCTACATGCTGGCTGTATTATACGCAAAAGAAAAAATACATACCACAGTTTAGCATTATAAGGATTTTTTATTTATTTTTTATTTTTTATGCCATCGTTTCCTTTTCCGAAATAAAATGCTAAAATATAAGGCATTACCAGATGTCCTGTGTCCAGAGAAGGCTGCGCTATTTAGGGGAAAATATCTAATTGCAATATTTCTGACAGATTTTGCAATGTGCGATTGTGATTTTTGTCTTCTCAGCACACATTTTCTAGATTCGTTAATTCCTTGTCGTCCAGCAGATGCACTGTGCCTTTCTACCAAATAGATGGTTAGCTTCTTGCTGCAGTTATGCAGTCAGTGCTGCATATATATTTTTTTTTTCTAGTGCAAATCATTTCCAATAAAAACAAAAAAAACCGACCTTTTCCTCTGTAAACAAGCTATTTTTAAACTAAGGTAGGTAGTCTGGCTATCAGTAGTCTTTAGCTCGAGGTCAGCACTAATGTAATGCACAGTAAAACTAAGACACGGTCGGTACGGTTATCAGTAAAGCGAGCGAAAGTCTGAATATGTTGTGTGAAATCTTTAAAGATTTGATCCAGATTTAAAGAAAAAATGCCTAACCAGCACACGTCAATGATTTAATTATGAATTAGTTTTTCTCTCACTGATTTGACTTTTCCGACACTTGTTTTAGGTCATTGCGAAGTCGTATATCGTACGTTTCTTTGTTCCGTGTCTGCTGCCTGCCCCTTTCATTTTTTTTTCTAGCAGATGCTTGTGAGTGACTTCCTTTGTTTGGTTGTACAGTAAATCTCTAAGTGTGTACTCTTGTGTACTGTTGCCCCAGGCCGGCACGACTGTCCATTTTAGAATTTCGTTGTCTTTCTTTGATTTCAGATTCTTTCTTTCTAACCATTTGTAATTCTTCTCTGCCATCAACCCTTTTTCCATATTTTTTTTTCCTCTACCCTTTTTTTTCTGTTGTTTTTGCTTCTGATTTTTCCATCCACATTTTTATCCTCTCTCTCCTCGTCACATTCGTTTGGCTATGGTTAATTTTATTTGTTTCTTTTTTTTTTCTACCACCAAGTTTTTATTTATGTCAATAACTGCAGGCCAGTCCCAGTCCCAGCCGGAGCCCGAACAGCAGCAGCAACAGCAGCCGCAGCACTGAGGCTCCGTCCTCATCATTACATCATCAGTTCTGTAACCCTATGCATTCAGCTCCTCTTCACCCTCTGACCTCCACTTCACCATCCCAAAATCACAGGTAATATATTCGCCTTTAGTTCTAATGTGTGTGTGGTGTTATAATTATATAATATCATTATATAAGTATATAATTATATGACCTTATTTACAAGTTGCTTAAATGTGCATTAGGAGTTTAAATAAATTAAGATTGTTATGCCTTTGCACGACTTGTAACAATCCAGGATGAGAACTGACGCTAAAACACTAAGTTTAAGTACGTCTGTCTTATTACCTAAAAAAATAAATAAAGCTCTTTGCATCGTGGCATCACATTGGTAGCTCTGGTGGTAATTTGCATCCCCCCCCCCAATTCCTCCATTTTGGCATACTGTACATACTCAAGCTCGTGTGCCGTTGAGTATGAGTAATACACAGTGTATGTCTACTCGATCGCAGACCACAACCATAATTATATCTCTAATGTACTAGTTTCCACTGTTGGACTCAGAATCCAGAGTGCATCAGCTGGTGTCGCTTCAGTAATCTGCTTTTTTTTTTTTCTATTGGAACAACCCTAAAATGGTGGTTGTAAGCATTTTTAAATGGTTTTCTGTGTATTTAATCTCACGTAGCCTGTCTTTTAGACCGACGGCACAAGCTTTTGTTGGGCATGTGGTTGACATGAAAAGCAACCAATCACCGTTTTTGTTTAGTTTCATCTGGAGGGAAATAAACGTAAATAGAATTAAGATAGTCGTGTAAAATAATGAGTCTATAAAAGTAACTTTTAAAAATGACCTCTGCAACTGTTAAAACATTTTATCCAACATTTATCCAAATGTATTTAGATTTCTTGGCTGGCTACACTACTGCTTTTTTTTTTTTTTTGTCATTGCAATTCTCAGCATTTGTTGGTTATTTATCTTCTCCCAGGATTCCATTCCATTCTGCCAAGCAGCCTCAGCATGTACCTCATCTCTTTAAAAATGCAAGTCTGTTTAAGGAGCCGTCCCCCTCCTCTTCCTCTGCCTTCTTAAAGAATCCCACACTTTCTTCTCCAGTCAGCAGGCTTCACTTCTCCCCTGCCAGCGTCTGTGAACCAATTCCGAGCCAGAAAGCCACCAAATTAGCAACAGGGTTTGCCGATGACCTTGTCAGTCCAACCATAAAGAAGAAGAAAAAGAAGAAAAAAAAGAAGCGTCGCCATTCTGAAACGGAAAACCCGACTGCTGAGCTTCCTGCCAAAGCGGAGCAGCACATGCCAGAGCTTACAGCTGAAATAAGAAAGGTAAAAAAGCGCAAGAACATGAAACTAGAGGAGGAGTCAAACAGCATGACTGTTCAGCAAAAAGATATTCATCTGGAGCCATCGGGTCAGGATGAAGACTGGTGCCTCGGAGAGACGTGGAGAATAAATTCAGACGGAAGTTCAGGAAGGCCAAAACAGCATCCACAGCTGAGCCCAGAGCCAAAACCACCACAGTCCCCAAAACTATGTGAGCTAATGACATGTGAGACTTTACAGAACCATCATAAGAAAAAGAAGAAAAAGCACAAAGAGAAGCTGGGTGACGAGATCATAGAGTATGAGGCTAGTGAAAGGTTGGTGGTTTTAAGTAAATTAATTAGTAATTAATTAGTTATTTTTCCAGCCTACACGAGTTCTGTAATCATGCATGAGCCACCATTTGTTAACCTCTTTATAGAAAGACTGAGATGACCAATGTAGACGTGGAGTCGCTGGAATTAAGTGTCTCGAAGAAAAAAGCCAAGAAGAGGAAAAGAGAAGCACACAAGATAGCGATTGAGGACGCTCGATGGGGCGATGCTGGAGACGAGTCACACAGTCAGGACAACTACGTGATAAAGGAAGAGACTTGCATACCTAGCAAAGGTACAGAATGGAGCTTTATATATACAGCTATTACATATATAGCAGTCAGTGAGTGCAGAAACTTGGGAAAAAAAGTTTATAAAAAGTATTATGTAGGTAATTAAGTATTAAAACCCAAAATTTGTATGTCCATCATGTCTACCATCATGTACCCCTTACTAAGATCACTAAGCCAAAAGTCAGGAGTCTGAACTGAATAAACTTTACCTATGCTGGTGGAGTAAAGTAAGACTCTGAAATGAGACTAGTCTCATGAGAATGTAACGATGGTACATGCCCCGCCCAATTGGAATCGTTTGTGTGGTAACATTTTGGTTTTCTGGGTGGAAATAACAAACGGCAAAAGAATAATGGACAAAACAAAGGCTGCATTTACACTGCATGTCTTTAACACTCAATTCCGATTTGGTGACTGTATTTGATTTATTTTTTGTTGACTTGCTTACATTATCTTTTAAAACTGACCCGTATCCAAAATCTGCATTTACACTATACACAGCAAAACAACCCAATGTGGACGTACTGACCAGAAAAGGAATTAAAATGGCACGATAATCAATAAACGCAACAGACGAGGATAAAATGATTCTTTAGTAGGTTACTTCTGCGTCATTTTTTTAACGTTGGCAAAACAAGGCTTTCTTTAGGCGAAGAACCGCTGAGAGAGAAAGACAGGTGTGTGTGTGTGTGTGTGTGTGTGCGCACTGCTCGATACATGTGCCTCCTTAACTTCCACTCTTGGATGAATCTCATAGAGGGCACGTGTTTGTAGCACCGGACTTCACGTCTACCACTTCCCCACAGATGTGCTTATCGCTTTATCGCTTGTGAAGCCTCGTTAACTGATTTAACATGCCCCGGTTATGTGAATGCGACTGTTTCGTGTAGTTACCAAGATACTTAGTAGATATTCAGCAATAAAATTGCCTTCTATTCTAGTCTTTAAGTAAAAAAATAGAAATTAATCTGCAGGCCAAGTGTGAGCCGAACCGTGGGTCGTGATCCGTTCGAAATTTAAATATGATCTGTTGCACCGCTTACTGAAATGTTCAAAAAGGGTGCACTTTTGATGATCGGTTGTGGCATTAGTGCTAAAAACAGGTGCTTGTGAAAATAGTGAATAGTAAACCTGTTAATAGTTATCTTGTCTTCATTGACTAATACTATGCAACATACTTTTCTTATGTCCCGGTTGCAGTGGTGGTTTGGGACAGCCAGGTTCAGGATGGTTATAAGCGCAATAGAGACACTGCTGACTCAAAGCAGGCGTCCGTGACGGTGTCTCCCCCCAACGCCACAGCCTGGGATGGCAAGAAGAGCTCCAGTGTAGTCGAAGAGCTGCTTAAGAACGCCACTGATAAAGCCTACGGAACTGAAGGTAGAGCCAATTTGAAATGTAATGTAATATACTGTTACTTCAGTGGGTGTGTGTATATCAAAAATGATGTAAAAGTTGCATAAACAACTGTTCACACTGATCTCATTGCAAATATCTGCGTTGATTTTAATTTAAACATATAAAAGTCACACAAATCAGGATTGAAAAGCTTTAATTCCATGTGCTGTTCACACTGTCATGACGATAAACAGATTAAAAGAGAAAACAGACACAAGAGCAAAAAAAAAAAACTGCATTCGCCTGCAGTGTAAACGTCGCCTTGGGTGCTTGTATTGTTCTAGAAGCTGCTAATTGAAGTTAAGTTGAGTGATTTAATTGTTGCTGTGTATTCGTGACTCTCATGACCTCACCGAATCATGTTAAGACATAAATTAACTAAAAAGTAGTGTTTTAGATACTCGGTTAATCTGGGTTATAACTATCTATATCTAATATCTATTATGGTTATATCTGATAAGTATGTGGAAATTCAATAACTAGTTAGTGACTGGATAGAGAAAAAAAATTTAGTCAGCATGGACGGAAAACCAGAAAAGCGCGTTGTGTAACAAAACCAGATGAATTGTATCATTCTGTTTGTTTATCATTTTTCTGTTTAGTTTATAAACCAGAGCAGGAAATGTTGGCTATAATGCTGGAACATCAAGACATGTTGGAACTAAGACTAAGACTGGCAGAACCAGGAAATACAGCTGTGCTGCCCTTAGGGTTTAAAGTGAAGTTGTTGTTTTAAGTTGTTCATATTGCTGAGTGATGACTTTGTGTGTTCAGTCCTCAGTTGGGACGGAGAGCGCTCTTCCATCAGTAAAGATGCTATGCAGGACACGAGTAATGCTAAACACGACACCGTCATCGACGAATGGGACGAAGAATTTGACAGCGGCAAGGTGACGTTTTTACCCTCTGTTTTTTTGCCTGTTGTTTTGATGCGTTCTGCTGATCTCACACGGATAATCTGCTTTTCAAATGAACAGGTCAAGAAGATAAAAAAGTTTAAAAAAGAAAAAAAAGGTTTCAACGTCTTCCAGAAGATCCAGGATCGGCGCAACATGTGGTCTGTTACTCCAGGTGGAAGGAGGAACAGCTGGGGCTATCGCTACTGACATGAGTGGTAAGTGTAGGTTGAGGTTTTAAAACGAGGGATGTAGATGGGGTAAATTTTAGCCTCTCAGAAGTTTGCCTCTCAGCCACTTTGGACTTTGGACTTTTTGGTTTTTTTTTTTTTTTGGTTTTTTTTTTTGTTTTTTTTGTTTTCAGTAACACAGATTTTTCTGATAGTCGTGTATGGAGACACACATGGTTTAAGACCACTTTCTAAATCTGTTCAACAAATTTATAAACCCTCAGCATTCATTTTTATAGAAATACATGATTACCTGTAGCAAGAGTTAGTTTCGTGTAGAGTAGAGTGATGGTGAAGGTCTGGACTTCGTAGCAGCATCATGTTTGGGTACCGGAAAATATATATAGGATCAGTATTCCTGCAAAAAGTAGACCATAAGTCATTTACTATGAACGTGACATGAATTGGTAAATCGCCGTGTTTTTACCAACCTCCAGATGTAAACCTGACGCCGTCCACCTTCAGTAAAATAATATTTTCTAAATTTGGCATATCTGAGAACAGAATAGTTAGGGCTTTTAATACATTTTTATCTGCTTTGTCTTTATTTGCTACAGATTTAAGATTGGGATCCTGTTCACACCGTGGCTCCGACCGCCTGATTCGAAAGAATGTTCCAGAATTACAGAGGACTCCTAGGGAAAGTTATAAAAAAAAAAGCGATGTGTCCAAGGGCTGAGGTCCAGGATGTGGAGTCTGATTCCGTTTTGGGTTTTGAGCAGACCGATGTATTGTGGTGACTGGTTCAAACCGCCATAATAAATCTTTTAGCCACATATCCCTCGAGTCCATGGTGGAATACTGTACTGTATCTAGCTATATCAGGAATGGGGCAAATAATTCTGGAAAAATGAAAATGTTTGTGCAGTGGTGCTGGTTTAATTGGGTGTATGAGCACTGGGCCTACACTACTGTCTAGCCTTATGACGGACATTTTCTCAGAAAGACATGATTTCATTTAACTTTGACCCAATATGAGATATATTATACTCCCAGGGGCAAATAATCAGAATTTTAGTTGTGAAAATCCTGCAGTCTTATTGAGTTTTAATTTCAAATCTGTCCTCTTGATTTTAATCTTAACCCCCTTATCTATCTACTCTAATCTAATATCTACAAGCTTGATGCCCCCCTAATGTTGGACCATTAGAAGAAACGAACAAATTGTCCATCTGTATCCTATTTAAAGGCCAGTCTGCAGTATCCAAACACATTTTTTTTCTATTTCCTTATCCGGAGGCTGTTTCAGCAGGGCCATGTCCATTAGAAATCCGCAGGGAAGGTTTTAGTGTTTCACATCATACATGCCAATGCCACCGTTTCTATTCTCTATGCAAGTCAAACAGCTCTTAAAAAAACGTCCTCTCTGTTCCTCCTTTACAGTGCAACCGTTATCTTCATCCCAAATATCTTCATCCATCACTCATTCATGATCTAGAGTGTAAATTTTTTCTAAAATTGTAGTATAATGCTTTAGAACAAATTGGATTTCTTTTACTCCAGAACTCTAGTCACAGACTAATAGTGAGTAAGATGTGAAACTTTCTGGAATTAAAACATTGTACAGTCCCAGTTGTGCTCTGTATAACGTCCTTAAACACCCCTGTAGTCCAGAGATCAACCCCCCAGGTACTTCCATTTATAGAAAGAGTTGCCTTGATTTCATTTTAAAAAAAATTTAAAAAAAATGAATAGATGACCGTAAACGATCGACTTGATCATTTGAAAACGAGACGCGTATTTGAACGCGTATGTATTTCTCAAACAAAGTAATATATTCGAAGGTTGTTTTTTTTTTTTGGACTGTAACTGTAAGAGTTTTCTCAGCGGACAGACGTGCGAGTGCCGTGTGCAGCTCTGTGTCTGGAGGAACATAAGAGCTGTGAGCGTTGTTGAATGTGTTAGTGTTAGAAATGTTACTCAGATCTTTTTCAGCAGAACCAGTGCTGATGAATACGCTGATTCTGATTTCATGATCAACTAAATCTCCGGTTCTGTACCTTTATGATGCCCTTTTAAGACAAAGAAAAAAATGTTCAATATTGAGACTATGAATATAAATTTACAGGTGCAATAAAGTAAAAAAAATTTTGTGGGGAAAAAACATTGTTTCCTTTTGCCTTAATTTTTTTTTCAGGTTACTTGAAAAAATTAAATTCATAAACTATGTATTTTATCCAACTTTTTAAGTTACCATGATGCATGGTTTCCTTTTAGAAACTTTTTAGATGTTGTGATGGACTGATGATTGGAAAATCATTGGTTCAATTCCCAGTGCCACCAAACTGCCACTGCTGGACCCATGAGCGAGATTGGATGGATAAAGATTTAAAATGTACATCATAATAATTGATTGCTCTGAATGAGGGAGTGATTTTAGTTGGTTTTCCATGTTTGGGCTTGTCGGGTAGTTAGTCAAATTTGTAATCTGGTTTATGCGCCGTTAAAACTACGTTATTTGTTTATTTTAAAATAAAGTACAGTAAGTCTACACTTTAACACAAGTTGTAAATCATCATGTCATGTCCAGCATTCAAAACGCATGAAATGGACCACCCGTTTTTAGTCCATTCAGTCTGATTTAGGAATCCACCCCTATTGCTCTCAGCTGACCCCTTCATTAAAAGATAATCGGCAGTATTTTTAAGGATTAAAGTGAAATTTTATCTTAAACTTCTTGAAACTCATATGTGCATAAAAAGTCAAAATAACCATGGATGTTATACATGTATAATTATATTTATTGATTTATAATCCTGTTCCTATAGTGTCATTTTCCTATCATTGGAAACCCCTCTGGTTGTGAGCAGGGGGAGAAGCAGAGTAGATTGACATCTTTGTTAGCAGTAATGTTCTTTAGCACCCAATAAATCTAAAGGGATCTCCTAAAGAAATGATATATTCATAAAACAAGCAGAATTTTTTTTTTTAGAGAGAAACATTAGTCATTTACTATTGATTGAATCATCCTGCTATCTGGATTCACTTTTTAAACAGCCAGTGTTTATTACTACTGCTGATTATTAGAGCATCTTAGGCTCTTATGTGAGAATTTTAAAGTATGTAGACACTTTATTTGTTCTTCCTATTTATGGTTTAGTTATTGAATTTTACTTATGTACTAGATTCAAATGTGGGGAGTAACGAATGATATTTACTTGAGTAATTTTTTTGGTAACTTTTACTTTTAAAGTATATTTACAGATGTGTATATTTACTGTTACTCAAGTACATTTAAAAAAAAAACAGCTTTACTTTTACTTCACTACATTTAGCGGTGATTCTCCATTACTGTCAAATAGTAATAAATATTAGAGTTTAGATAAATTGGAGAGGCTGCTTCGTGAGAGTCTGCTACAATTCTCTTGCTTAATTCCTGTGTTTGTTTAATCAGAAGTGGAAGAGTGTGTGTCAGTGCCCTCAGGTTCAGTCTATGTTTTTATTCCAAGATGTCAAAAAGAACAGTTTCACAACGTGATGCATGGCTGTGTAACCAAAACGAACTGACATCACAGCGTACAATTCCAACCCCAATCTAAAAAAAAACCTCAAAACAACGCAGCAGACGCCTATTCGAACCCTATTAATAATCATTTCGTATCTATGGGCACTTCGACCTTTTTGTAAAACCACATTTCACACACACACACGCAATATTTAAAAAAAAAAATTTTTTTAAAAACCCTTGTGAACCTACAAACGAAAATGTTCATTCTAAACATCTGCACATTTACATGTCCATTTAACACACAACTAAAACTAAACAGCAAACTGACTGCATTTATACAAAAATCAGGACGCCTGACTAGTGTAGAACATCCATACAAAATCAAAACATGATTATTTTTATTGTATTCCTACCTAAAAAATGCATTACATAAAAATAAAAAGGAAAAATTAAATATTTTCAAAGGAATTGCTTATAAAAGGTAGAAAAGAAAAACAATTTACTGTTAGAAAAACATCTGTGTGTGGGTGTGTGATTTGATTGTAAATGACCGGTGATGTGATGTTAATGTGTCCAATCACAGGACTGAGATTGGATTTACTTGACTTAAACTGTTTTTATGTAATCAGAACAAAGACACTTTGGAGGAGAGGGATGTAAACTCACCAAGTAGGGTTTTCACTTCATGTCAATCAGATCACGGCAGTGGTGGCTCAAATGGTTAAGGTGCTGGGTTGTTGCCAGGAGGACCTTGGTTCAAGCCCCACCACCACTTATCCACCTTGAGCAAGACCCTCAACCCTTCCTGCTCTAGGGTTGCTCTATCATAGCTGACCCTCCACCTTGACCCCCAATTTACAAAACTGGATTATGCAAAGAAAGAATTTCACTGTGCTGAAAAAAATTATGTGATAAAATAAGGGCATTTACAGGAGTAACTAATTACTCAAATAGTTTTTTTTTTAATCAGATAATTTTTTTTACTCTTACTTGAGTAACTATTAACATTGTTACTTTTACTTCCCTGAATACTTTGAGTGCAGATTTGACCTAAAACTGTACTGAAAAGCAGGAGGTGCGGCAGTCAGTACCTCTGCCTTACTGAAGGGGGCGAGTGTGAGCACACATTAAGTTACTGAATGACAGACGATCAATGCAGGGGCAGTTTCTAGTGCATATTTCAAGTTAATTTCAATTCTCCAAATCTGAAATAATACAAACCATAAGAAACTGTATTTAAAAAAGTTTATTGCAGGATTTAAAATGTTTTACAAGAAATGACGAACTTTTTTAAGCACCGCGTCTATTACGTCACTACAGGGAGCCGGGTAAATTACTTTTTGCACAGGCTTCCCAAAAAAGAACAATGGTGTCTTTTGTGTCTCGATGCGTTTTGTCCAGGTGAAAAGACGGAATTTCACTTCTAAATCTTTAGGAAAACCTGCTGGTGTGTGTTGTTCACTGGCGAAGCAAGAACTGAGCCGCACATTGTTCTTGCTAGCGATACTTGAGCTACGTATTAAAACAGAACACCAATAATAAACAGTCTATCAATTGACCCTGAACAGAGACTGCCAGCATGTCTACGGTATGGACAGACAGACCGACAGGAATAACCACCCCTTCCCAAAACTGCGGTATTGTAAAGTTGCGCACCAGACATTGAACACTGCATACTTAAGAGGTATTTTGACTATTCGGGCCACCGTACAAGCGGAAGCTATAATACTGAATGGCGATACTCTGCTGTAGTTTATTGTGTGATGG